>JAPCYS010003014.1:0-56838 GCA_028641055.1 Alopecurus myosuroides
CCACTTTGAATTAAGTTCTGAACAAATCTTCTAATTAAACCACTCGCTTGATCTCTCTCAACCAATATAGCAAGAACATCTACAACAATACTGAAAATAAAATGAGGAAGAAAATAACCTTGCCTTAAACCTATGCCAGTTTTGAAATAAGATCCATCAGATCATTTACTAGTACTTCAACAATCCAATCATTTACTACACTCATAACCAAACTAATAATTTAATGAGGGAGCCTTTGTTAACATCATGTCCAAAAAATACTATCTTATTGTAAGCTTTCTCAAAATCAACTTTAAATAGAAAACAATGGTTTTTCCTCTGCGAATTTCATGTAAAGTCTTGTTTGGAATGGAGGAAGACCTTTATTAGCCACCGTAATAATTCTGTTAATTATTTACTTCAGTATGTATTTAAAGGATAACATTCCATAAGCAGATTGGCCTATAAGCCCGCAACTTAGTTATACCTCGGCATTTCGAAAGAAGAGAAAGAATACCGAATACCTAGAAATGTCTAGTTTAGAACGATAGAAATTATTGGAAACAACCAAAATACCAGGATCTATAATTTCGCAAAACTTTTATAAATTTCATAGAGGAAATTATCTATGATAGGAAGCTTTATAGTGTTCCATTTTTTAAAAACATCAAACTTAATTTCCTCTAACTATAAGGTTCAACAAGTTAATTTCTATAGAAGGGGCGTGTACCGATGTATCTCAATATAAATAAAAGTAATCATTAGCTCATGACAGTTTTTTTTATAAAAAAAAGCAGTGGCGCAGAAAAGCAATTCTTTGTTCCCCTGAATAATATTATTGGCATGCCTTAAAAAGTCACATGTCTTCTTCTTCTACCAATGACTTTAGACATACAATAAGTAGTTAAAGAGCTACCTTCTAACTTTTTTTTTGTCTTACATCTTTGAAACCACTTAATTTCTAACTCTTTATTAATGAGATTAAGTTGTGATCGATAATGTCCTTGTTAAGTATACTTATCAACAGTAAGACCAGCTAGTTTACTCTTTTTTATCTGTATACAATCAATTTGGTTAGTTAGAGATTTCTTATTACTTCTATGTTCGCCTTCTTTAAGAGTACTTCTAAGCTTTCTGGCTCTCTTCTACAGTTTATCCATGAAACTTTTGCCATACTAAGAAACAAACCAAGTTCTTATGATCACCTCTTTCAGGTTAGGTCTAAGAAAACAACAAATTTCAAATTAAAAAAAAGGTTACTAACTTCATGTTTACTCAGCCAGAGTACTCCCTCTATCCACTTTTATAAGCCATACTTCTTACCATTAAGACGTTAAGAAGTGTGCTTTATAAAAGTGGACGGAGCACTAAATCAGCATGGTCAGAGATTATTGTAGATAAAATCCTAGCTAGTAAAAACAAAAGCATAATACTTTTCCCATTCATCGATAATTGTCAGTCTGAACTGTGCATCCCCGTTCCACATACGTTAGTCGCGCCCATCGTGCTCCCTGAAAGTTCTATGCGTCATAAGCAGACAGAGTTTTCATGCCAACTGTTATTATCTTGCAATATCAGAGACAGAGAAAGAGAGCAAGTAAGCTGCATTGTCCCGCGTGTTTAGTTTAGGGAGGGGATAGAAGCTCTCCTCCCAATGAGAACGCACGAGCCACGGCTAAACAATATGGCCACTTGGATTCTCAAAAGCGAAAATAAAAATAGCCACTTGAACCTGTAACGTCGGATGCATATTCATCAGATATCCAATCCAAGTCTTGCTAAGGCTCTCTCGCTGCTACAGTAGTTTTGAGAGTCAACCGCCGCCGCTTCCGTTTTCCGGCCATCCCCGCCGCTAGTGTCGATGCTGGTGGGCGCGGAGATGATCTAGGGTGCCGGCCCTTTGTGCATAGATGTAGATTAGGTTTTAGTTTCAGATCTTGCTGTTGTTTTAGCTTGCACTACTAGGATCCTAATCTTTTCCGAGGGTTAACAAACCGTCGGATATTTGAGATAACCGTAGGCAATTAGCATAGCCGAGAGTCGACCGTCGGCTACTTACCGTCGGGGATGCTTGGTCGGTCATTTACATGATATCCGACGGGGCCGTCATTTATTATAATTTCCTACGGTATAAGGCCGACGGTGCACTGTCGGGCTCTTCTTGGTCAACACCTTCCTTAGAAATAACTGACGATTTTAATCCCCGACTGTTACCTCTCATGTACTGTAATAACCAAGAGTATACGATTACCGTCAGATGAGGCAATAGCCAACAGTAGATGTTTACCGTCGGCACTAGAATATCCGAGGGTTTACGATTACCGTCGGCTAGGGGAATAGCCAACAGTATATGTGTACCGTCGGTAGTATATGTATACCGTCGGCTGAGCGAATGTCCAACAGTAAACATTTACCGTCAATAATCCAAATATCAGACAATACATCATCCACTAGGCATGGTACAAAACCTACAGTGTGTATGCACTAAGCATTAGAAACTACCAATCCTGTCGATAACTTTCAGATGACGTTGCAAAATAAAAATACATTTTTATCAGACACAACAAAAGACCATACTTTACTCACAAGTATAAAGTTTTGGTTCCACAATAAGAATCTTTAATCATCCATCTAGATAATATGGAAATGCAGAAGTAAAGTAAATAGAATTAATTTGTCCTAAACAATTTGCATAGATAATATAAGACTATCTTGAAACAAGAATCTTTCTCTAAACTGCACCACATAGCAACGTTTGCTTTGTCCATGAATTCAGGAAAGGAAAAGTCTAGTTAAAATCTGCCCAATCATCTTCGGCGTCAACATGATTTTCTTCACCTTCAATGTCGCTTCCAGTGCCCTAAGAAATAACATACTCTAGTTGTAATCCATGACATATCAATGATAATATACATTACGCTTAATTTCTTAAAGAAACATAGGAACATACTAATAGTACCAATAATTTGCAAATTTGATAACTATTTTCATTTTGGAAAATTTCGAAATTCTAATAATGTCAAAAAGTTTCGGATTCTCTGGTCTGGGAGCTTCTCAAGAGCAACTACTCTATCAAACAGTTCAGCAACATCAATGCCAAAGTTTATTTCAGCAGCGAAGGTTCTTATCATTTCATATTCATTTTTATTAAGTGTAGCTTACATATGCTGAAGCTAGACATAACCTTGCCACTGGGTACATAGAGGAGTTCAAATTTGCTAAATCTGAAGATACCATATAACCAAAGACTAGGGTTTTAATTTATTATTTCGTAGAATGGCATTACTAAATATCTTCCTAGAAGACCACAAAATTTATTATGATTTTTTCTGCTGAAATTGTGTTTATCTTACCAATTCAGGTCCATATCGTCCATCACTGTCATCGTGGTATTTATGTTCAGAATCATAGGTGTCCTGTGTATGAGACAGAAAGAAACACTGAAAAAGTTGTTGTAGATAAATATAAAAGCGTACTTTCGAATTATAGTTTCTATAAATCTAGTGTTGAAGTTTACACTATTGTTTGTTAGCATCTGTTAGTTTGGTGCTGAACTTACCGACTCATGTTGAGCACCTTCCCGCATTAGAGCATCAAAGTCTAGACCTCCTTGATTAGTCAAAGCCTACAAAAACACACAATCAGCACACCTCTATTGTTATGTATTCCTAATTACAAATGAAGTAAAGTTTACCCGCACAACATGTGTCACGCCTTTAAGTTTTTCATTCTCCTGCCGCAAATTGTGATTTTCCCTCCGTAGACGCTCATTTTCACTAGGAGATTGTTCTGGCTGTGACGATCTGATCCTTGTTGCCTTAATACTTGACTTATCCACTTTGTCAAATGCCTCATTAGCAATCCCTAGCCTTCCATGTGGCATTCTACCAGTTTTTTCATAGATGACAGATCCATCAAATTCCGGATGCTCCTCTTCCCAACGTGGCCCATACAGATCAGTCATTCCATCGTTGAATTTTTCCTTTATCAAATAAGACTCAATAAGTAGCATGCAGAGAGGCAGAAGTGTAGTGGAACAACATATTTTATCAAACTAAGTAGGTCAATAAGTTGTACAAGTGATCAAATATTAGGAACTCGTAAATTTGATGATATCAGTAGAGCATACATATTTTATTATGCTAGTAGGAGCAAAGTGTAAGGAAAATTGCAACTAAATTGCAGGATTTATACATGCATATTCTCGAAGACACAAAAGGTGTAGAGCTAGGAAAGACGAACCCAACGATCAACGGTTTTTTGGCTACACATGTCTCCATGATTGTTGCCTCGCTTCAATTTGTGTGTGTGTTGCCATGCACCAGCAAGTCCTGGGTCTTTACCAGTTGTATGTTTCTGCAGCAAAGGAGAGACAAATATGATCGAGTGTTATTCTATAACAGTAACTAAATAAAGAAATAAGCTTGAGAGGAAAGGTACTAGATATTGGCGTGTAGAGATTAAGCTTCTTGCACCACCACAATGTTAAACTGTGTCTCCATTAGCTAGCCTATTCCTCTCCCCGCGTAAAGAATTTTTTCTGTTCTCTGGCGTACTCCAATGTTCACAAAGTAAACGCCAACCATCATTGGTACCAAAGTCAGTTGGCTTCATAGAAATTAATTCTGCAACAGTTGGCGAGCGATTACCCTCCTCATCTTCTTCCTTAGCCACATTGCCACGCTTCTTTAACCTTTTGATGGCTGCTTTCTTTTGCTCATGTATCATCTGCCTCACTTTTTCAATGAGGTTCAACTCCAAGGTATATTATGCTTTAATCCGGTCCGACGCATTGCACTTGAAATGCCACTGTCATGATATTAATGCTTTCATTAGTGAATAAAGGAGTCTATTAAGAGACTAAAAGTAAATCAGGAAAACATGAAGTTTCTTGGATATGGTTCACCTTTTCTTACGAGAAAGTAAGAACTGGATGATTAATCATGTTCTTTTTTTGTGGCAGATTGTACCAGGTATTACATGTCTTCTTTCACAAATAACTTCTTAAACCTTGCGGTGTTTTTAAACTAGTGCTCAAAATCAAGTATACACCAGACATGATTGTTTTCTCTCAACTTTTCAAAAGACTCATACAACTGTGTGCTCACTATTTGGTCTCCTGATGTCGCTTCTTGCTACTACTACGACCAACGAATTTAAATATTACTAGCATGCATCTAGCTAGGTCGTTGCATCTGGATGGTGTTGATATAGTCTTAGAGATATTGTTATGTATATATAAGAATAACTGGATTGCATTTTAAAACAACATAGTTAGCGTTACATGCATGCTCATTGATTAACTGGTAGATTATAGGTGAACTGGTCAAATGCTTATATGAAATCTGAATTTGTGGTGCAAAATTAATGGCTAGGAAAATATTCTGGAGAAGGCAACCAAACTAATGAACTTACCCAAAATTCTTCCTTAATTTTGGAAGCTGCAGTTCGTACTTGAGGATTGCTTGACCACTTGTAGTCCTCCCAAGTTAAAGCAGGTTTCTTATCATCGTCTGCACCGATTGGTTCTGGATAAAACTCGCGTACTAATGCTCCTTGCACCGAGGATGGTTCACGAGCTTTGTATGGGTGCTTTTCCCATCGACTGTTGGACACAAAGAACAAAATATTAGAATGTGACTCCATATATAGAACATGAATGAACATCCAACCAAAACTAAATAACTTGATTTGTTAGCACTGACATGCCGGTAGGTATGATGAGAGGTCGATCAACCTCCTCAAGTCTATCACCACTTGAGGTCTTGGATCTGGGGGTTCTAGCCTTTCCAGCCCGTGCAAATGATGACTGAGATGACCCATTAGCTCCAGCTGAGGCACCGGCAGATCCATTTCGAGTAGTTCTTGAGACAGGTCTATGATTCAGGCGCCTAGTCGCAGTCATCCTGTTTGCAAGGTAAGTTTGCAAGATCATTAGTAACAATACAAAAAAAATGAGAGTTACACCATTGGGAAAGAAACATGTGCAGAGAAAATGGAAGACAATATTCTATAACAAGAGAACCGAATATTAATAAGAACCATGATTGTGAACTAAGTATACTACAGTTTATAACAAGTACAGTGAATATGACTAAGAAAATGTGAACTAAAATATACTACAAACTATAACCAGCAATGAACATGTCATGCACAAAAAAACTATATGCTCAGTAATCATCATTCTCATATTCAGAATCGTGCACAGATTTGTTATCCCCATCCTCATCCTCCTCCATCTCTTCTTCTCCTTCCTGTTGTGGTGGTAATTCTTCTTCATTATCGCTACTAGAATTGCTATTGATGTCCTCCAAAGGTTGTTCATTTCTGAGATGCTTAGTATCAATCTCAGAAGGATCAAGCACATCATCATACTGGTCTGTAGAAGTTGTTATCTCATCAATAAAGTTTCCAATATCTATAGAGAGACTGCCCTGCTGACTATCTTCTTGGAAAAAAGCATTTTCAGATGATCTGTCATGTGCATCGTCATCGAGGTTGTTCAAGCTTCTACTTGGTTGTATCTTGTACACAACTCGCCAATCACGAAGATCACGCTTTGGAGAAGGATATTGCAAGTAATAAGCTTGTGTAGCCTGGTGAGCCATGGCAAATGGTTCAAAGTTTGCAAGCCTTGAGGATGACTTTATCTCCACCAAACCTAATTTTTCATCAGACCTTGTACCCTTATTAGTTGGATCAAACCAGCGGCACTGGAAGAGCACCATCTCAATTTTCCGTCCAGCAGTAAAGGACAATTTGATAATGTCCTCAATAACACCATAATAGTCAAGTTGTTCGCTATCTGATGTGAAGGAAGACAAGCAAACTCAGTATTGTTCGTTGTCAACCATGTTTTCTTTTGCTCATATAGTTCAGACCTAAAGCGAAAGCCATTCACATCGTAGGAGTTGTACGACAAGACTTTTGAACTGCAGCCGTTAGCTAAATTCCACAAGTCCTCATCAGAATTTGGGTCTTTTTTACACTGCAATTAGGACAATATCACTGGTTAGTGAAAATAACAACAATCAAGTCCAAGTTAACAAGGTTAAAAAAATAGCGAATACGTACAGCAGTCTTGAACCAATCCACAAATTCTTCCACCATCATTTTATCGAGGCCTCCCACTGACAAATTGGGGTGTTGCGCATACTTCTCTTCTGTAAATTCTCTGTACATGGCATAGATGGCATACAGTTAGAAACTTGCGGCACATAAGCATAAAGTGTAAGTTTTTCATCACTTACTCTAGAAATCTATCAACGGCGGAGCAGTTTGTCAAAATGTAAAGCTTCGCAGCATTCAACTCTTGAGGTGTGAGGTATCTTGTCACACCCCTACCGTGAAGGGTACCTTGATGTTGGAACACATCTAATGAGCAACCATCATTCTGAATCTTTTTTCCTCCATTGTTATATCTAGGCTTTTTCTTCCACGTAGTGCGAACATGGTCACTGAAGTACAAAGAAACACAGTTTGTGATTTCTTCAACAATGCAAGCCTCCACAATCGAACCCTCCACTCTCGCCTTGTTGCGAACTTTCAAGCCAAGATTGTGCATCGCCCTATAATAAAAAATTACCATGTGATACTCGACAAAACAATATACTAGTTAAATGAAATCTCTAGGATTAGTGTATTTAACATACCTTTCAAAGATGTACATCCAACGGTATGTCACGGGGCCTCCAACTCTCGCCTCATACGGGAGATGCACAATTAGATGTTGCATCACATTGAAGAATCCGGGTGGAAAAGTTTTCTCAAGTTTGCATAACAGAACAGGAATTTCCTCTTCAAGTGCACGCATTCGTTCTGGATCAATTTCTTTGGCACACAACTGTCGATAAAAAAAACTTAATTCTGCTATCTCTCTCCATTCTGCCTCTGGATGAAGCCTCGTAGAGCAACAGGTAGGAGTCGCTCCATAATTATGTGGTGGTCATGGCTTTTCAATCCAATAAATTTCCTTTGGATTAAGTTAACGGCTCTTCTTAAATTAGCCGCAAAGCCATCTGGAAACATTAACTGTTTGAACCACTTAAGAATAATTATTTTATCATCCTTACTCACACAATATTTCGCTCTTGGTTTTTCCCACCCACCATTCGGCTTCTCTTTCAACTCTAGCTTTGTCCGCTTACAAACTATCTCCATATCCAAACGGGCTTTAATATTATCCTTAGTTTTATCCGGAATATCAAGGCACGTGCTTAACAATGCCTCCGTAACATTTTTCTCATTGTGCATTACGTCAATGTTATGGCGAAGCATGAGCTTTTTGAAGTACTCGAGCTGCCATAGACCACTTATGGCAATCCAATTGTGCTCCTTCCCAAAACCAGCATAGGTATGTTTTCCTTCTTCGTCAGGAACAAGGCTTTGGAGTTGTTCATATATCTGCTCCCCGGAAAGGCGCTTTGGTGGAGGATCAAAAACTTTTGTTTCCTTACGAAAACAATTCAAACTCCTACGGAATGCATGGTTAGGCGGAAGGAATCTCCTATGGCAATCAAACCAACACGGTTTATGCCCATTCTTCAAAGAAAATGTGTTTATGTCACATCCACATATAGGACACGCAAGCTTGCCATGAGTGCTCCAACATGCTACTAATCCATAAGCTGGGAAGTCATGAATAGTCCACAACAGAGCAGCCTTCATGAAAAAGTTTCCCTTACTATGACAATCATAAGTGAGTGCACCATTTTTCCACAAATCATCTATTTCATCAATTAGGGGCTGCATAAAAACATTTAAGTTCTTTCCTGGATGTTCTGGACCGGGAATTACTAGTGCAAGAATCAAGTTATTTTGCTTCATGCACATTTCAGGCGGGAGATTATAAGGAACAACAAAGACCGGCCAACAAGAAATGAGGCTGCTGAAACACCAAAAGGTGTGAAGCCATCGGTCGCTAGACATAGACGGACATTCCTTACTTCCTTGGCAAAATCAGGAAATTCTTTGTCGAAGTCCTTCCAAGCTTCTCCATCAGAAGGATGAACCATCACTTTCTTGTAATCCCGTGGCCTAGCATGATAGTCCATGTGCTTGGCAGTGCTCTGTGACATGTACAACCGCTGCAGTCTAGGTGTAATAGGAAGATATCGCAAAACTTTGCGTGGAACCTTCCTAGATTTGTTTCCTCTGGTTGTTTCTTCATATCTAGGTTCATGGCATACTGTGCATTTCTCTTTATTTTCATTCTCTTTGTAGTAAATCATGCAGTTTTTGGGGCAAGCATGAATCTTTACGTATGGCATGGCTAGACTATGCACAAGCTTCTTTGACCTATAGAAGTTTACAGGAAGTTGTTTGGCAACATCATCTCCAAGAATGTCATGTATTAGAGTCATCGTTTCATTGTAACAAGATTCTGGCATATTATGTTGGCTCTTTATAGTCATTAGTCGTGCTACAGTGGATAAACGAGTTTGTGACGTCTTCTCATGTAGTGGTGTGTCGGCTTCTTCCAACATTCTGTAGAAATCTTTGGCAGCATGTGTTGGCTCCTCACCTGGAAAAACTCCTTCTGCAGCAATTCCATCAACTAGCATCTCATCCATTCTATCCACACCTCCCACAAAATTATTTTGGTCTGTGTTTTCAACTGTATTGGGCTCCCCATGGCTACTCCATTCCTCATATCCTAACTGAAAACCATTGGCGCACAATGGATGGTCATCTCATCCCTTTTTCTCTTATGACGGCATACACACTTAGTGCATGGACAATGGGTTTTTCCATCTACAATGGCCTCGGGCAATGAAAATGCATGATCCAAAAAACCCTCTAACCCCTGTTTCCATGTTTCACTGAACAATTTTCCTTCTCTCTCTTTATACATCCAACTACGGTTGCCCCCCATATTTCTACACACATATAGAGAAGTTGGGGTTTGAAAATCAGTCATGTCGAAGCGTTAAACTAAAAAACATATTAAGTATCACTGTCGTGCTCATGTGAACTGTAAGCATTTTCACATATGTACAAATATCAAAAACAGAGAAACAAACAGAAATCAAATATTATATCATCTGTCTGAAGTAATCCGACATCAACCTAGATCTGATGTAGCATATATCTAAACTCATTTTCAGTTACTCGGGATTCACGTAATAAAAATCATATTTAAACAATGATTCCATGTGTGATATGCAAACCTGCAAACTGTTAGAAACTAGCAGAGCCGCAACCCATGGACTGGAATTCGAAAATTTCAGAGCAAAAAGAAAAATACATCAGACAACAAGTTATAATGGCCAAGCACAGAAATTCGACGGCATGATTCCAGCTATGTACATCTACAACTTCTCTATCTATTCACAAAGGGCAACTATTAACTATAGACAGAGGCATCTACTATAGAGGCTAATTTTGATGCGATTTCAAAATACCTAGTAGTTAACTTATGGTGTGATCGCATAGAGGTCCATAGCAAGAGGGCGTATGACAAAAGTCTGAGGGGTAAAGAAAAGAAATCATGAAGATGAGAGATACCGTGTAGCGCCCCCATCGTTGCCTCGTGATGTTTCTTCCCTTCCTGGGGAAGCAGAGGAGCCGCCGTGCACCTCGTGTTCGTCCTCGTCCATCGCAGGTGAAACAAAGGAACCACACCTCAAACGTCGGAGGAAGCAGCTCGGGAGGCCGGACCAAGATCGGTTTGGGGAATACGTTATGATTGTGAGAGGCTCGGGAGACTAGGAAATGTTGGGAACTGGTGGGCGGCAAGGGCGCGAATTCTGTTCGTGGGCGGAGTGCGGAAATTCTGTTCGTGGGCGGACAGAGCACGGACTCTGTTCGTGGGCGCGCCAAAATAGCATTGAACACGGTCTGGTGCACCATCCCCTGAGCCTGATCGAGCCAGTGTCTCAGACCAGAACGATGGTCACCGCCAGTGTCTCACACCAAAACGACCCCCATAATCTGAAAAATAAAAACGGAAATTATAATTCAAGACTAAGCACCTTTTTGTAGTAGGAAAGTGAACAAGCACCAACGACGGTGTTCGTCCAAACATACCAGACAGTCGGCGCCGCCGTAGGGCTCGAGTGAGCTTTGGCTTCCACGCATGGTCGCAGTCCGCGCCGCCGTAGGTATCGAGCGAGCTCCTGCTTCCACGCATGGTCGCAGTCCGCGCCGAGACGGACGGTCGCGTGAGCACAGCCGCAAGGTCATGCCCGTTGCCGCCAATGATATGTGCGCCGTACGCCTCCGTCCCCGATGAGCACCACTGACTGCACGATATGTTCTGCTGCTTGGTAATCTCCATTATGGCTCCGCCATGGCCTGGATCCAACTAGGGGCAACTGAGATTAGATTAGAGCTGAATGGGGAATTTTGGTGGAACTGAGGCAAGGCGGTGAACGGTGGGGCTACCTGCAGCTCTGTTGACTAGATAGCTTGACCGTCGTCGGACACGTATGCAGTTATAATCCTGGACGGATGGAGTAGTAAATTGGAACTGCAAACAAGCCACGATATCAAATTAACATAGGCAACCATGCATGTAAGGTTGTGTTTATAAATATTCCAGTTCATCTCATCGCGGTGATGTAAGAAGTAAGATTACGTTGTTTTTTGTCGCTTGTCAAAACGCGGACACCGGGAGTGACCCACTTCCAAACTCACTGACTTGTTTGGCAGATAGCGAGGGAGATTACTGCACCGTTTTTCCTGGCCTATCTAGGGGGAGAAATGAGGAGTCAATCCCACGACATACAGGCACAACTTTTTACCCAAGTTCAGGCCATTACGAGATCACTGCGTCATGCATGTCTGGTATGGATTTGATGAGTTCTGGAGAGATTACAAGGGTGTTCTTCTCTTCTCCTCCCTCCCCTTTCTTTCTCCTTTCTTTCTCCTTTCTTTTCATCTTCTTCTCCCACTCTTTCTTTCTCATGTCTCTTTTCCTCTCTCCTTCTCCCCTCTTTCTTTCCCCTATCTCTTTTCCTCTCACTTTCTTTCTTTTTTCTGTCCCTTCTTTTTATATCGGGTTACGCGGGGGGGGGGGGGGGGGGGGAGTCACAGAGATCGCCCCCACGTGTAACCGCGGCCCTTCCACCCGCGCCACGCATAGTCTTCATCCTGCCAAGAGCGGTTGTGGGCGGTCGCACCTCCCGAGGATCCGTTTTCCACCGGGGGGGGGGGGTCGGTCGGTTGAGCCACGACCCAACGACGTGACAGCCGGAACCCACGCATCCGACGACCGGGGGACCCCCGAAGGCATTAGACCAACATTTTCATGGATATGTGTCACTCTACAATTGTCGGATATCTTTTTTGAACTATCGGCTATCAATTAAAATAACCGAGTGTTACCACTCGCCTATAAGAACAAGTAACCTAGAGTAATTTCCCCCCGTCGATTATATGTTATGGCCGTCGGGTATTTCTGACTAATAACCGAGTGTTATCAAGTAACTGTCGGGTATTGCACATAATATCCATGGGTTTTCAATTCCCCCTCGGTTATGTATTGGTACCGTCGGGGCTTAGGGCGGATAACTGTGTGCCCATTACAGACTCTCGGCAATTGATCACCACCGTCGGCTATGTTAAGACATGAATGTGTGGTTGTTCGCACCCCTTGGTTATTACCTAGGACCGTCGGCTATGTATGATCTTAGGCGTGTGGTTGACTTTAACCGTAGGTTATTCTCCAAACCGTCGTCTATTCAAGTAATTCCCGACGGTCATAATGACCCGTCAGCTATTACACAACACTGTCGGTAAAGAGTAGATTTCTAGTAGTGTTGGCTTTGCTTGCTGTCGGCGTTATGCCGTCCAGGATTCATCAGTGGAAGCGCCCGGGCAGCTTCTGCGTGGTGGTGCCGGCTGCTTCGTTCCAGGGGATGCTCCGGTGGTCGGAGGGAAGCCTGGAAGAGGTGGGCGGCGGGTCCTCTTCCCCTCATAAGCCCGAAGGCTTGGCTCTGGTTCTGGAGTCATGGCGTTGCTTCTTCGTTGCGGTTGGAAGATGGGGAACTCTGTTTCTGCTCGATGGCCGCGGTGGCATGGAGCGGATGTGGAGTTCGGCTTCTTCCCCAACCTTCACGAAGAGGTGCTGCATCGACGAGCTAATCACTCGGGGCCAGGAGTTGGCGCCGCGTTTCTCGGCCAAGAAGGTGGCCGGATTTCAACCTCCATGGCGGAGGCCCGTGCAGCTTAACGCTGGAGCTCGGCGTTTTGAGAGGCTCAAGTGGTTTGTCCCCGAGTTTCTCAAGATTGCCAGCGTTGGCTGCTTCTCGCCGGTCGGGAGAGACCGAGTTCTTCACTGCGCTCCGTTCTCGGCGACTTGTTCGTCTGGAGGACGCCGGCGATCTGTGGCGGCGGAGCATTTGGAGCCGATTGCTTTTTTATCTTTTCTCCAGGGTGCTCTTTGTAATATCGCAGGGCCTTTTTTCGAATCTTCGGTCTTTGGTGCAGTAGATGCAAAGGCCCTGTTTGTAATCTGTAACTGCCACGTGTTCTCAATATAAGCAGCATTGGGGTCGTTGGCCCCTCTCTTTGTTCAAAAAAAAAAAAAAAAAAAAAAAAACCTGTAACGTCCAGCCGGCGCCAGTTGTAGATGCACATCGCGCTCAGACGAACCATCGAAAACCACATCCAACTTGAATAGCTGGTATCGGAGGGGAGAAATAACAATGCGTCAATGCCACCCAACCCGCGTATTCAGTGCGTCAGCCGTCAGTACCAATGTACGATAAGTAATTTCCAAACCCGGGATAAATACAACACTTGCCACCCCGGAGGCATCGCTCCACGCACACAGACACGCACGCAGAGAGCCGCTCCTGAAACAAGAGCCGCAATGGCACCGTACACCACGGAAGCAGACGCCGCCGACGCCGGCGCTGACGTCGAGGAGGCGGTGGAGGCCGGCACGCTCCGCCACCGCCACAACGCCGGCAAGGACGGCGTCGACGACGACGAGGTCAAAGTGAACGGCGCGGTGGCCGGCGAGGAGGATGCGGCGCTGCTGTCGGTCGAGCGGGCGTTCGAGGGGAAGGAGGTGCCGACGTGGCGGGAGCAGCTGACGGTACGCGCCTTCGTGGTCAGCTTCTTCCTCGCCATCATGTTCAGCGTCATCGTCATGAAGCTCAACCTCACCACCGGCATCATCCCCTCGCTCAACGTCTCCGCCGGCCTCCTCGGCTTCTTCTTCGTCCGCCTCTGGACGGGCGCCATCGAGAGGGCGGGGTTCCTCAAGCAGCCCTTCACGAGGCAGGAGAACACCGTCATCCAGACATGCGTCGTCTCTGCCTACGGAATCGCCTTCAGCGGTAAGCTCTTTTTGACTCATCATCGGTCTCACTTGTACGACTTCTAGTTACAATTCTTTCTGGGAAATTGCATTCTCTACACCAAGGTCGCAGTGCTCCAGAGTTGCTTCCCGTGCCATCTCTGTCTTGTAGCAGAGAAAGCCCGAACTATCGCCCCTGTTCCACAGTGAACTAAAATTCCCAGTTCTCTCATCTAATCAATTTTACAAATTGCCTGAAATTTAGCGTATGTTACTTAATACCGAAGTTCTCAACAATCTTAGTCGAACGTAGCAAGTTCTCAATTGCTCGAAGCTCTTAAATTGTCCTTGGTCTTATGTAGTAGTTAGAATGTTTCAGTAATTTTTAGGTTTCAGAAAATACGAAACAAATCATACATGTAGAGAGTGGATACAAGTATGTGCATGTAATTTTTCAAATTTTAATGTCATTTTCATATGTACAAAAGTGAACCAAAAAATGATTCAGGTTTCAAAGTTTGAACTTGAATACGACGATTTGTGATCCTGTGATATTTGCAAATGGCCATAATTTACAAGACTTAAGTTTTTTTTTTTTGGCGGGGAATAAGACTAAGTTTCAAACCCACACGTACGTATGTGTGCGAATTTTTTCATTAATTTTTTTTAACTTAAAAGTACCAACTACTTGGTTTGTAAAAGTGAGTTCATACCGTTTTGTTGATGATTTCCTTTTTTTATAAGGTGTTAATGATTTCCTAGCAAAGACGGATACTTAGTTCAATTCTTCAAAGTTATTTACTGGAAAAACTTTATTTTCTTTCTAAAAAATAAAAACATTCTTCCATGTCACTTCCTTTGCCTCTAATTGAAAGTCAGTGCTCCTGCCAATTACTCGACAAATAGCATGCTGATATTGTTTTCTTCAAATCTTCGTCAACGTTGTGATCACTATCAGTATGGGACAGCCAAGTTGCACATGGCCTCAAGCTGAAATAGAGGACCTAGACGGTTTGACTTCATTCCTTTGAATATAGGCATGATGTGAGTATATATGAATTAAAGTGATGTGGGCCTATGAATTGTGACGTTTTATACTTGACAAGTTCAGATCCACAATTATCCATTTTTCCCAATCTTAGGCCCTGTTTGGTATTTAGTGATATTCCTAGGTTTCGAACATTGACCTTAGTAGTTACAGTTGGATAGAGATGCCCGATAAAAGACTCTACTTGGAGCCTTACTAATAACCGATCGCCACCTGAATATTTTTTGGCTGAGGCTTTAAATTTCAAATTTGAATATTTTGAAGAAAATAAAAAGATCTTCCAATGGGAAAACCAGCCGTACGGCCAATTGTTACTGGTCGCCAATGAATCTAGTTGACTGTGGTTTGTATTCCTTTTTCTTGGGATAGAATGCATGTTGTAATCTGAACTTGGAATACACATTTCATATCTGTTTCCCTGCAAGCAAAGATGTGATATTCACTATACTATCTTGTTCCAATTGATGCTGTGATTTTTGCACTGTTCATATGGTCATAACTTGTTGTGAAAATTTACAAGAGTACTAAGTTCTAAACCCGTACCTAGTTTTTTTCTGTTACTAAATTCCTTTTTTTCTGTTACTTTCTGAAACTTAAAAATACGAGTTTCACTTAGTTTGTAAAAACTGTGCTCATACCTACCGTTCCGTTGATGATTTCTTGTCATATATAGTGACACAAAGACGGATACTTAGCTGAATAATTCATCAAAGTTGTTTACTGAAAAATAACTTCATTTTTCTTTCTTATAGAAAATAAAATACATTTTCCATAGCACGTCCTTTTCCTCTAATTGAAAAGCAGTGCTCCAGCTGATTACTAGGCAGATAGCACGCTGAACAGTGTTGGCTCCAATTTTCCGTCACGTTGCAATCTTCATCTCGATGTGGGACAGCCAAGTTGCACATGGCCTCAAGCTGAAATAGAGGACCTAGAAGGCTTGACTCCGTTCCTTTTAATGTAGGCATGATGTGAAAATATAGATGAGAATTTAAATGATGTGGGCATTGTTAAATATAAATACAAGGCTAGCCCCTTTCCATCAGTTCGGACTTTTGGGATAATTGGCTAGTGCAACAATTCTATATGGTATCAGAGCCACGAGGTCTCGAGTTCGAGACCCTGCTCACGCAGTATTAAAAACAAAACAAAAAAGATTCTGCGGCCCGCACCAAACCCACGCTAAGGACTAAAATAGCCTAGACGTGAGGGGGAGTGTTGAAATATAAATACAGGCCTAGCCCCTTTCCATCAGTTCGGACTTTTGGTCTATATGGCTAGTGCAACAATTCTACATGGTATCAGAGCCACGATGTCTTGAGTTCAAGACCCTGCTCACGCAGTATTTAAAACAAAAAGAAAAAAGATTCTGCGGCCTGCACCGATCCCACGCTAAGGACTAAAATAGCCTAGACGTGAGGGGGAGTGTTAAATATAAATACAAGGCTAGCCCCTTTCCATCAGTTCGGACTTTTGGGATAACTGGCTAGTGCAACAATTTTACAGGCATATGGATTGTGACGTTGTGCATTTGACATGTTCACATCAATTATCCCTTTTCCCAATCTTAGGCTCTGTTCATCTCAAAATATCTTAGGCCCAGTTTGGAATTAAGTAATATTCCTAGGAACGTTGACCTTGCTTGTTACAGTTGGACAGAGATGCGCGATAAAAGACTCTAGTTACTTGGAGCGTTACTAATAACCGATAGTAATCTGATTTTTTTGGCTTGGGCTTTAAAATTTCAAATTTGAATATTTTAAAGAAAAAACAAAGATTCTTCCATGGGAAAACCAGCCGTATGAACAATTACTAATGGTCGCCAGTGAATCTGGTCAACTGGGGGTTTACTGTCCTCGGTTTGTATTTCTATGTCTTTATTTTGAAACGCGGCAAAATATTTGCCTTTCATATTAGTATTTCTTTTCTTGGGAAAGCATGCATGTTGTAACCTGAACTTAGAATACACATATTTCATACCCGTTTTCCTTGCAGGCAGAGATGTGATATTCACTGTACTTTCTATTCCAATTGATCAGGTGGATTTGGCAGTTACTTGTTCGGCATGAGAAATTATCGCCAAGGTAGACCCAGAGACAAACACTCCTGAGAATGTCAAGGATCCTCAGATCGGTTGGATGATAGGATTTCTGCTCCTCGTCAGTTTTGTTGGACTGTTTGCTCTTGTGCCTCTGAGAAAGGTTAATAATCTTCAGCTTGTTTCTATACCCTCCACATTTGTAGTGACAGCATCCCGGCAATATATAAACCATGAAATCACTTGACCGTACAGATTATGATCGTCGATTACAAGCTGACCTATCCAAGTGGCACAGCTACTGCCTACCTCATCAATGGTTTCCACACGCCAGAGGGTGCAAAGCTTGCAAAGTAAATCATCTGAACGTTGTGGTATTTGCTAGTAGTATTTTCGTTAGTGACAGTTACTGACAATGTTCTGGGAAAATGATGTTTCAGGAAGCAGGTAAAGACACTGGGCAAGTTCTTTTCGTTCAGCTTCCTTTGGGGCTTCTTTCAGTGGTTCTATACCGCTGGAGATAAATTGTGGATTCAGTAGCTTCCCTACATTAGGCCTTGAAGCCTATAAGAAACAGGTGAAGATCATGCTACCTGTTAATCTTGGTGTCAATATCTGAGCAGAGTGAAGCTTCCTGGATCTAGTCGGTCACAACAATGTAATGTACTGGTTCTCAGAATTTAACTCCACATTTAAAATTTTCAGGTTTTACTTCGATTCTTCTCTACCTATGTTGGAGTTGGCATGATGCCCGCACACATTGTGAACATATCTGTTCTACTTGGAGGCATCCTCTCATGGGGATTAATGTGGCCCCTGATCCACAACAAGAGAGGGAGTTGGTTCTCTGCCGATCTGGGGGGTAGTCCCGTGGCCTCCAAGGTTACCGGGTAAATATCTATTCACATTTTAGTATTTTCACCGTCCTGTTTTTTTACTGCTTGCCAGTAATAGTACTAAAACAGGCATTCCCAACTATGGTATTTAGGTGTTCATATCCATCGCCCTGATCCTTGGGGACGGCCTGTACAATTTCGTCAGGGTCCTCTATCACACAATTTCTTCCTTCGTAAAGATGGTGAAGAAGAATAGCACCATTCCGGTCTCAGACGTGGGCAGCGCCACGGCACCTGGCGAAGCCGTCTCCTTCGACGAGCAACGCCGCACTGAACTCTTCCTCAAGGACCAAATCCCCAAACCCATCGCGTTCGGGGGATACGCCGCCGTCGCCGCGGTCGATCGCCACCCTGCCCCAGATCTTCCCGGAGCTCAAGTGGTACTACATCCTGCTCGTCTACGTCTTCGCGCCCGTGCTGGCCTTCTGCAACGCCTACGGGTCGGGACTCACCGACTGGTCCCTCGCGTCCACCTACGGCAAGCTCGCCATCTTCATCTTCGGCGCCTGGGCCGGCGCCTCCCACGGCGGCGTCCTCGTCGGGCTCGCCGCCTGTGGCGTCATGATGAGCATCGTGGCCACGGCCGCGGACCTCATGCAGGACTTCAAGACGGGATACCTCACGCTGGCGTCGCCCAAGTCCATGTTCATCAGCCAGGTGATCGGCACCACCATGGGCTGCGTCATCGCGCCCTGCGTCTTCTGGCTCTTCTACAAGTCCTTCGATATCGGAAAGGACGGCGGCGAGTACCCGGCGCCGTACGCCACCGTGTACCGGAACATGGCCATACTGGGCGTCGAGGGCTTCTCCAAGCTTCCCGAGAACTGCCTCACGCTCTGCTACGTGTTCTTCGGGGCGGCGATCGCAATCAACCTGATCAGGGACTCCGTGCCGAGCAAGATCGCGAAAGACCCCTCGTCCTGAGAAAAAAGAAACTCCAGAAGCACAGCAAAAGCCCAAGGAAGTTAACATAGCCTTTGGAAGAGAAAATGGGAGCAAATGGAAAGGATGAAGCACATAACCGATCGCCTACACGAAAGAAGAGTGGGAAAGAATCAAGTCGGAAAACGGTGTCCACCGTTCGCAATTTGGGAAACCCACCCATACTAACGCACAATGCCGGCTCAACAAACATATGAAAGGCAGTGCAGGATCCGGAAGCAAAGGGAAGAATCCCAAGAGGAAATTCTCCAAGAAAAAGCCAGAAGCTGAAAAAGAAGACAGTGAATCGGACACTGACGAGAAAATCTAGAAACAACAGCGAAAAGGCGAGCCTAAGTTTCCGAGAGTTGACGGAGAATGCAACCTAACTTTCCTGGCAGCTCCCTCAACAAATGTGTCAAAGAGAACACTTCGAGAAATAAACGCGGTTGTCCCACCAACCCCAAAATTCTTGAAGTACTCAAATACACCGATCACCTGGGATCAGTCTGATCATCCCGGAAATATCCCAGAACCCGGCACACAAGCTCTAGTTGTAAATCCTATTGTTTAAAACACTAGGCTAAAAAAGAGTGCTGATGGAGGATCCAGTATCAACATAATGTATCTGGATACACTGAATCATCTGCGAATCTCCGAGACCCAGCTCAATCATAGCAACATACGTTTTCACGGCATCGTCCCTGGCAGGCAAGCACGATCCATAGGAGAAATTTCCATAGACGTAACCTTTGGAGAGAAAGAACATTTCCGACAGGAAAAAGTATCCTTCGAGGTTGTGTCGTTCGAAAGCGTGTATCACGCAATACTCGGACGTCCAGCTTTCGCCAAGTTCATGGCAAGATCATGTTTATCTATAACAAGCTGAAGATGCCAGGGCCAAAAGGAGGAGTAATCACCATAAAGGGAGACTTCAAATTGGCAAATGAGCTGGAAAAAGAAAACACCATTTGCGTAGAAAAGGTGAGCAAAGGAAGAACTGAAGGAGCGGCAAAAAAAGTATCACCGACAGAAATGCCGGCAGGAAAAGAAAGCCGGAAGACGGCAGACAACTTCAAAGCTTCCGAGAATAAGACAGATTATCCTAGATCCCAAAGATCAGACAAAGTTTGTCGTAGTGGGAACTGGCATGGCCGACAAATAGGAAAGCGAGCTCATCAAGTTCCTCCGTGAGAACTGGGATATCTTTGCATGGGTCCAGCGGACATGCCAGGAGTACCCAGGAAACTTACTGAGCATCAACTCAAGGTAATTCCAGGATCTAAACCCGTCAAACAAGGTCTCTGTCGATTCGACGGAAGAAGACTGAACACTATTGGCAAGGAAATTATCCAGTTATTGGCAGCTGAGTTTATCCGGGAAGTTATACATACTGAATGGTCTAGAAACCCAGTACTAGTCCCGATGAAAGATACTCTTCTTAGGATGTGTATAGATTACACCGGCCTGAACAAACTGTGTCCAAAAGATAGGTTTGTGTTATCGCGAATCGATCAAATAATAGATGCCACTGCTGGCTCGGAGCTTTTATGCCTTTTGGACGCTTATTCCGGGTACCATCAAATATGTATGAAGGAAGAAGACCAAATCAAAACCTCCTTCATAACCCCATATGGAACATACTACTACATAACCATGCCTTTTGGCCTGAAGAACGCAGGTGCAACCTACCAGCGTTGCATGCAACGATGTTTGTATAGTCAGATTGGCAAAAATATTCATGTTTACGTGGACGACATTGCCGTCGTTTTCAAGGAAAAGGACACACTCCTTGAAGATTTGCGAGAAACCTTCGAAAATTTGTGCACTTATAAAATGAAGTTGAATCCATTGAAGTACGTATTCGGGGTTCCCTCAGAAAAAACTTCTGGGTTTCATCGTTTCTCACAGAGGATAGAAGTAAACCTGGAAAAGATCAAGGCGATCCTAAACATCTCAAGGCCTACCTGCTTAAAAGATGTACAAAGATTGACGGGTTATGCAGCTGCCGTCAGCAGGTTATAGGCCGGCTAGGAGACAAAGCTCTGCCATTATACAAATTCTTGAAGAAATCCGACAAATTTGTGTGGACAGAAGAGGCATATGTAGCATTAACCCAGTTAAAAGAAACCTTGATGAATGCTCCGATTTTGGCATCTCCAAAAGACGAAGAACCCATGTTATTGTACCTCACAGCAACAAACAGGGTTATCAGCGCAGTGATAGTTGTGGAAAGGCGGAAAGCCGAGCAAAGAATACCAGAACAACATCCGGTGTACTATGTAAGTGAGGTTTTTTCCGAGTCTAAGCAGAGATACCCGCACCATCAAAA
This sequence comes from Alopecurus myosuroides, assembly GCA_028641055.1. Classification (NCBI taxonomy): domain Eukaryota; kingdom Viridiplantae; phylum Streptophyta; class Magnoliopsida; order Poales; family Poaceae; genus Alopecurus; species Alopecurus myosuroides. The sequence goes on from JAPCYS010003014.1 coordinate 21,463, forward strand.
CCTGGTATATGGCGTATTTTTCGCATCTCGAAAACTCCGTTATTACTTCCATGGAAATTCCATAACAGTGGTATGCAAAGCACCACTAGGGGATATAATCAACAATGCGGACGCAACAGGCCGAGTAGCCAATGGGGCATCGAGTTGGCTGCGTTCGACATTAAGTACCAACCTCGGACGGCAATAAAATCCCAGGTGTTGGCAGATTTCGTCACTGATTGGACATAAGCAATGGAAAACACACCAATGCCGGAGTCGGAATACTGGTTATGCATTTTGATGGATCCAAGATGAAGGAAGACGCTGGAGCTGGTGTAGTCCTAAAATCCCCAAAGGGAGACGCAATGGAGTATGTATTACAAATACACTTCAACATCGGCAATAATGTGGCAGAATACGAAGCTTTGCTTCATGGCTTGCACATTGCAAAAGAAATAGGTCAAACGCATCTTATGCTATGGTGATTCAGATTTGGTACAACATCAGCTCAACCAAACATGGACGCCAAAAGCCCTATCATGGCCGAATATCGGAGAACGGTGGACGAGTTTGCCATTTGTTTTCTAGGATTTGAAGTACTTCATGTCAAAAGGGAATAAAACTGGAACACGGACGCATTAGCCCGCATGGGCTCGGAAAGAGTGAAAACCCTACCACCATGTGTGTTTGTCCAGCATTTGCACGAACCATCCATAAAAGGTAGAGATGTCGATTATCCTCTCGTTTCCGAGTCAATTGAAGTCCTGCTCGTTAACCCGGATTGGACAATTCCATATCTAAACTTCTTAGTAGATCAGAAGTACCCGGATGAAGCAGACGACTTGCAAAGACAAATAAAACGTCGATGCAAAGGATACACGGTAATCAACGGTTGCCTGTATAAACGCAGTACTACCGGAATTTTTCTGCGATGTATTTCGCCAGAAGAAGGACGAGAAATTCTGCAAGAAATCCATGCTGGAGATTGCGGACATCATGCTCAATCAAAAAGCATAGTTAACAAAGCATTCCGGGCAGGATTTTTCTGGATGCAGGATTTTTCTGGCTAACAGCCAAGACAGACGCCGAACATATAGTCAATACATGTGCCGGATGTCAGTATTACGGCAAGCAGACGAATATGCCAGCCCAAGCACTCAAAACCATCCCTATCACATGGCCGTTTGCGGTATGGGGCTAGATATGATGTGACCATTCAAAACTTCAAGAGGTGGACTTACACATCTACTCGTTGCAGTGGATAAGTATACCAAGTGAGTGGAGGCAAAACCCATCAAAAAGCTTGACGGTGTAACTGCCAGAAATTTCATCATTGACATAGTCATGAGATACGGCGTTCCACAAATCATAATAACCGACAACGGGACAAATTTCTCTACTGGAGAGTTGGCAAAATATTGCCGACAAACGGGAATATGCCTAGATCTTGCATCTGTGGCACACCCACAATCCAATGGGCAGGTTGAAAGAATGAATAGTTCCATCCTGCAAGGAATACGCCCAAGACTCGAATCTTCTCTTCATAGAGCAGCTGTAGCATGGGTGGAAGAGTTACCCTCTGCTTTGGAATATTCGAATGACGCCAAACAGGTCAACAGGGCAAACCCCGTTTTTCCTAGTTTACGGCGCAGAAGCAGTCCTTCCAACGGACATGATCCATGATAGCCCAAGAGTGCAGGCTTTCGATGACTCTGATGCCGAAAGCGCACGACAGGATGCCGTCGATCTCGTAGAAGAAGAACGAGAACTTGTGCTTCAAAGATCTGCCATTTATCAGCAAGGTTTACGACGTTATCATTGTCGGAAAATCAGGCATCGATCTTTTAAAGAAGGTGACTTGCTAAGATTGGTACAGCAAAGAAAGCACAAATTGGCCCCAGTTTGGAAAGGACCATTTGTCATTAGTAAGACTATGAAAATAGATCATACTATCTTGTAGATATTCGAGACACAGAAGATGATCCCGAAAAGCCAAATCGCAAAAGAAATAGAAAGATAGATGAACTACTAGGGGAGACCAAAAAACCCTGGAGCATCCAGCAATTACGTCCCTTCTATACTTAGTTCAATTTCTATGTACACATGTTTGAGATCATTAAATAAAATTGTCGGAATTCATACATCTATGTTTTTATATGTTTATTATAGTTTAAAGCATAATTCCGCCTTATCTATGTCCCAATGATCTTTCAAAATACTCAAGTTAACCCGAATTGTACCTGCGTGCTTGGTGTTAAAAAACTGAATGATTTTCAGCCTAAAATGGCTTAAGGAAACCCAGATTGTGCCTGCGTGCCTGAGTTTCATTCAAAAAAAATTCCTTACTGTTCTCAAAGTATTATCTGATTGTTTTTATGTTGGGTCACTCGAGCTAGTAAGTAAAAATGCCTTTAGTATGATCCATGTTTCCGAGTTTCGACTGATTGGTTATTCCTAATCACTTGGCATGAAGATTAAAATACTATCGAGACATTTCAAACACTAAGGACAGTTAAAGCAGATAAAATAGAGAACTTAGAAGATAAAGAAAGAAAAATCTGGAAAACTTGCAAAAGACTTAATAATATTGCTGCAAAGGCGGAGTACTTGTTTATACAAAAGAATAGAAATCATCACAATCAGTTTACATTGTAAGATCAGTAATGCTTCTATTTCCTATCTCCTACCCAGGACCAGGCAGCTTCCTTCAGGCATCCGAGTCGTCTTCGCTGCTGGATTCCCCGGAGTTCCGGAATAGCTTCCTCCGGGTAGAAGGTGGAGACGTTCACCATGGTGGCAATCTTGGTGGCGTGCCCTTTGATATCTTCAAAGAGCTGGTCCGCGCCTCCGTGTATCCTTGCGGGATGCCGGACGTGACACGCCAAGATTTGGTGCCAGGGTAGTGCATGCGCATGAGACCTAGAGCCATGCGCGCACCAACGCGTGCCGCGGAGCGCAGGATGGACTCCCTGGATTCCGCCACCTCCACGATAGCTCCCGAAAGTTTCTCAAGTTCCGAGAACTTCCCAGTCCTAGAGGGAAGGCATTTGTTGACCAGCAACATCCCCGCAGCCTTGATTGCGGTGAATACCTTCCCAAAAGCTCGGATTTTCTCAATCCGAGTAAGCTGAGGGTTATCTCTGTTTCAATAAAACACAAAAGTGTTAGAGAATACAGAAAGATGCAAACATGGAAAATACGGTAAAAGGTAAAGTACTTACCGAGAATCTTGTCCATCTCGGAGCCCTCCTCCAAGCGCTGGTTCAATGCATTCTCCAAATCTCGGATGGTGGCCTTGTCCTTGGCAGCTTGGTCGGAGGCCTTAGATTCGGCGATGCCAACATCTAGTTGGCTGGCCTCCAGTTCCTGCTGCAACTCCACAGTGAGCTTGTGAAGATCCAGGTTTTCTCGGTGGAGATTTTCAGCGTTGCCGCATCTTCAGCAATTTGTTTGGCTTTCGCCAAAGAAGCTGAAAAGCAAGTAAAAAAGACGAGTTAGAAAACTCGGAAAAATACTTAGAAAAAATTACACAACTGGAAGCAGATAAATATCTTACCTACTGATTCCTTCAGCTGTTGCTGAGTGGATGCTAGTTCTGCCTCCTCAACATCAAAAATAGAGAAGGTTTCACCTCCTTGTTCTTGATGGTAAGTTTGCTGAAAACTTCCAAGTTTATGTTTTCAGCGGTTTGCTGAAACACGGAAAAAAGACAAAAAATGCTCAAGTTTATAAAACAAGCATAAAAGTGAAAAAAAGCATTAAGACAAAAGTATACATTGACTTATTGCTTGGGGGCTAGATATTACCTAGCTCATCCGCTGCAAACCTGACAAGTTCTCACTGGACTCTTTTGCAAACTCGGCAAAAAGAGTCCCGACATTCCTAAGGCCTTCATGGATAACCTTGAAATCCTTATCAAAAGTGGGAATGGGATCTTCCTCGGCTGTCTGAGAAGGATCTCCCATTTCCGGGGCCGCCCTTCCCTCGTGTCCGTCTCCGGCACAATGGGATGGCTAGTTTGTTTCTTCGTTCGTAGCAGCAGCATGTTCTTCTGTAACAGCAACTGGAGTATCTGGGGCAGTTGCAGGAGAAGGATGTGGACCTCTTTTGGCCACAGACTTAAACCTTTTTTTTAGCTTTTTGGGCTTCAAGGTTGTGGGAGCCAGGCTAAAAGAGAAGTACCGGAGAATTAAAAATCTGAGACAAAGGAAATAAGTTTCCGACAAAAAACAAACCCGGATGTCAAACGTGGAGGTAGCGACGGGAATTCCGTCAAGATCGATTATTAACTGGGAGACAGAAACCTTCTTGCGTTTCCGTCCACCTGCAAAGTTGGCACGCAGTGCGTCCAACTCGGCATCGTAGCGAGGTCCGTCTCAGAACGAAAATCTGTCAAAAAAGACAAAGTTCGGGTTAAGGCAATTATCCGAGAAAGAAAGAACGCAAAACCCGAAAGGTAAAAGATATACCTTTGGAGCCGGGTTTGTCGCCGTGTACATCGGCCGGCTTTCCTCATATTGGTCGCGTGCTGCGACCAACAGGTTCACACGCTTTCGCAAATCCTTTGCCGTCAAGGATTTGTTCGTCGTCCGCATGGCGTCCGCGGTTCCCGTATAGTCGCATAAGAGCCGGGGACCGTGGTCAGCCAAAGGCTGAATTCGCCTCTCTAACCAGCATAGAACTGAATCCATGCCGGTCAGAGGTGGATCGGAAGTGACGAGTTTGGCGATGCGTCGCTTAATTCTAAGAAGATCCGGCGGCAGGGTATGCACTGCTTCGGTTGCCCAGTTTTCCTGGGGAGTGGCAGAGTGTGGCGAAAGGTGGAATCCCCCTTTCCAGGAAACGGGACGTCTGGGAGAAGAAGGAACCCGTCCAAAACTTGACGGATTCCGAGGTTTTTATCTTGGGGAACCAATCTTCCCTGAATCTACGCAGGGTAAAAGAAATGGTTCCGCAAGTTGGGAGTGCGCCCTCTGAGGGGTTTCTCTTAATCCCGAAACAGTACATCCAGAAATCTAACCTAGGGGCTAAACCTAGATACCCTTCGAAGAGGGCCTGGAACCCGGCTAAGTATAGAATGGAGCTAGGTGGCAAGTTGTGAGGCTAGATGTTGTAGTGATTGAGTACCTGGAGGAAGAAGGCAGATGGCGGAAATCCCATACCTCGTGAGATATGAGAAGTGAGAAAAACCCGCTCTCCGGCCCTAGGTAAAGGCTCGGACTCTTCCTCCTCGTACCGCCACTTGCCTTTCATGACCAACCCCTCTTTCTCCATTGTCGGAAGAAGGGAGGGGGGAATGTTGCACCAGCTCCAGTTCCCGGAAGTCTCGCCCTCGTCCTCGTTTCCGGCGGCGGCGGCCGCGGCGGCGATCTCCTCTCCGACGAGGATGACTTTTTCTTCCGCCGTTTCGGGCGAGAGACGGAGGCGGCGCAGAGGGAGATGCGGCCAGGTTATCGGCCGCGAGATGTGGATCCTCGCGGGCCTGGCCGCCGGAAACGTTCTACGGCGCGTCGACGGTGGCGCGGCTCGGCGAGTCGAGCAGCGGATCCATCATATTGATGATGTCGTCGATGTCCGCGACGGAGTGCTCCTGGGAAGCGCGTGGAGAGTCCATGACTTGGCGGCGCGGTGAGGACTTCGTGCTCCCGACGAGGAATCCGGGAACGGTGCTTGGATCAGTACGAGCTCTGCTCTGCTCTCACTGGGACCGTGGCTCGGGGGCTAGGGCGCTTGAGCTGGAAGGTGAGAAGAGAGCGGAAGGATCGCCGGAGGGAACGAAGAGGGCTATTTATAGCCGGAAATCCTTCGCGATGCGCGCCAACGGCTCTTTAGACCGTTGGATTTTTAACGCGTGTCACTCGCCGAAAAATCCGGAAATGAATCGACATGTGATCATTGTTATCTCCTCATTTCCCGTGAGAATCTGTCAGAGATACATTTCAGGGTTTCACACTCGAAACCCAAACATCCCTGACGTCAGCATGATTTTATCGCTGACGTAGGAAGTTCCTTCTCCACGAAGATTCGTGAAAGAAAATGCGAGATTTCCCGAAATCCGAGTTTTCGCGTTAAAGCATGGTTTGAAGGAAAAGAAGAATCGAGACGAAGAGCCGACATTTCTCGGAAAGAATGTGAATTTGACGAAAGACGGCGAATTAAAGTCTCAATCCTTCTTGGGGGCTACTGTCGGATATACCAATTAGGGGTATATCAGATGGTATCCTAAAGTGCCGGATTACCAGGGTGGATTGAATGCTAATGGACTACGGTCCATTGGGCGGCCCAGTAAGCTGACGCACATAAGCCGGATACTAGAAGAACCCGGACCACGGCCCACGTGGTACGGCTTGGAGTAAAAGACGGATTCTTGCCTTCCAAGTTAGAACTTACCGTAGTGTTCTAGGTTTCCTTTTCTGTAAGTCCTAACCCGGCTATTATATAAATCCGGACGGGAGATAAGAAAAAGAGAAACAATAAGCTAGAAACTAACTCGCCGAGAGGTTGATCCTTGTCGAGTTGCTAAACCTAACTCACATTGTACATTGTATACTTCAGGCTTCAGCCCTGATTTAGTGAGATTGCAAGAGTAGGAAACGCCGCCTAGTTGCGACGTACCGAACATGAGTAAAACCTTGGTGTTATTGTTCGTCATACTACCACGTCCCCCCACATCTCTATCAGTAGTCTCATAACACCCCCGTCTATGAATTCGACTGGATGTCTCGACAGCGGAAAGTGGAATTATTTTTTACGCTGGGCAGACGTGATTATAGCTAGAAAAAATAGTTAAGCCCCCGGCGTTTCCTTTTGCGTAGACCCTAGCATAATTCCTGGATCGACCGCCAGGAAATTGTTCCTAGCGTCTGCCTATAGCGCCCCTGTACCTGTTCTAAAGGGCACGTACAATGCAAGACGCTTACTTGGTTTAAGGAGATAAAAATAAATAGCAGTAAATCGGATTATTATCTAAGCGTCCTGGTTAGCAACGCTGGGCGCTAATTCGGTCGCTAATAAATTTCCTAAGCGCCCGTCTATACAACGCGCGACGCAAGCAAGCCTACAGAGACAGTTTATCAAAAAAAAAAAAAAAGCAAGCTTACAGACACATAAAATAATTCCACCGACAGCTAGCTCTATTCGACCAAGCTAGCTCTCTCACCAAGCCTACCATGCCCAGAGACCGGCGACCGTCTCCATGACAGCCCCCTCCCCTGCCTCCCCATTGATATCACGCCCGCTTGCCAAATGATTCGTCGCGGCCCGCTCTCCAATTTGTGATTTGTTGCTGATGGTGCATCTCACGCCACCGTGCAGTTTTCACTCCTCCGCGTTGCCGTATCCGGCCACATGGGCAGGGTCGCTCGCCTTGCGCTGGTCCTCAATGATCACCGGCGAGCCACCTCGCAGGTTCCTCCGCGACCCCTCGGTGAGCAGTGAGCAGCTGCCAGCAAACTTGTTTGCGTCACCTTTCTCTTCAATCTCTTCTCTAATTCTAGATTGAGAAATTAAAGGATGCACCCAAACTTGTTCGCGTGGAGATCATTTGACAACGGTTGTCCACCGGAAAAGTAAATCGAGCTAATTGGGGATTGTTTTGCTCCGTACCATCGATTTTATTGCGGTGCAGATTTTCCTGCCCATGAAAATCGCTGGATGTAACGCCCAGTCTATAGCGCCGACGCCTCCTGAAATCACGCATAGAATTTTCTTTTGGCGAAGCGCCCGGCGCGGATCGACTGGGATTTCGGCATAAGGGCATCTCCAGTCGTTGCGCCCCCCAGGGCCCAAAACGCCGTCGTTTTGGTGCCGCCGCGGCGCTAAACGACGCTATTCTGGAACCTTGGGGGGGGGGGGGGTTTCCCAGTCGCGTCCCGAGCCCAAGAATCGGCCCAAACAAACGCAAATTTAAAAGAGGCGAAATTTTATTGATCAAAGCGAATTGCGTACATTTTCGAGCGAAATTCAAACTAAAACAGGAAACTACCACTACGCCTACGCGTCGTCGTCTTCATCAGCGTCGCCGTGGCGGCGCTGGTTGGGGGCCAGCTTCGCTCTGGCTCGCCGCGGCGAGCCTGCGTTGCTCCGCCCGCTCCGCTCGGGCTTGCAGGCGCAGTCGGTGCAGCTGCGCCTGCTCGGAGGGCGGCGGCGGCGCTCGCCCTGCAGCGCCATCTGCCGCCGGTCGGCCTCGTAGAGGGCGATAATGCCCGCCTGCTCGGCCGAGGCAGCGCGCGCGGCCATCTGCCGGCGCACCTCTCGCGCCGCCTCCTCCCTCTGGTGTGACTCCAGAGAGGCCCGGATGGCGGCCGCCTCCGCCGCCTGCGCCGCCTGCTCGAGGACGCTGCGAACCTCGCGGTACGCGCCCTCGTTCTGCGCCGTCTCGAACGAGTGCAGCCCGGCGTGCTGCTCGGGCCATATCGGCTGCCGCCTCGCCTCCCGCCTGGCAGCCCGCCGTGCTTCTCGTGCCTCGTCCTGCTGCGGCTCCGGCGCCACCTGCAGCTGCTCCGACGCCACCTGCTGCGGCTGAAGTGGCTCCGACGCCACCTGTTGCGGCTGAAGTAGCTCCGGCGCCGCTGGCTGCAGCTCGTCGTCGTAGTCGCTGTCGGGCCACGCGTCCCAGAGACGATCCATTGCGGCGAGGGCGAGGACGGAGAAGGTGGAGAAAGAACGGCGAGGGAGGAGACGAGAATATGCGTACGGGGAGGAGGCGGGCACCATTTTTATAGCTTGGCGGGCCAGTCGCCGCGCCGCGCGTGTCACCGCTGCCGCCCCGCCATTAATCCGGCAGCCTTTGACCGGGTTGCATGCACTGGCCGGCCGCCACGCCATAACTCCGGCAGCCTTTGACGGCGCGGGCGCCGAGAAGGAGGTCACGGGCGGTGGCCTCTGGTCCCGCGCTTTCCCGTCGCGTCGCTGACAGGGCTGGCCCACGCGCGCGGCCGCGCAGTTTCGCCCCCCAGGCCGAACCCAGCGGGCTGGGTTTGGCCTGGGTGTCGCGGCGCTATTTAGCGCCGAAACGGCGCTATTTGGGCCTCTGGGGGGGCCGAGCGGTGAAGAAGCGGCGCTATTCGCCGCTTCCGCCGCGAAAAAAAACCCCTGGGGGGGCTCTGGGGGGGACGGCTGGAGATGCCCTAACTACCGGGAATTTATTCCCTAGCGCCTGCGTTCTACATGGCCTAAGCGGAACCCCCTGAGGCCCTAAGGGCACGTACAGCGCTAGTCGCTTGTGCCGACGCTAGGCTTCTAATCCCTGCGGTTACGCTCGTTTCCTGGCCACGCTCGGGATTTTGGCTTGCGTCGCCTCTTAGAGTTGCGTCGGGCGCTTGGCCTCTCTTTCCCTCACAGCGGGGCTGTTCGAGGCGCTCTCTAGGCGGCCAGGTAAGCGCTACGCGATGCATGCAACGACGCTTAGCGATAAATCCAAATTTGGTATATTTATTTTTCTCCCTGAAGCGTCTAGTTTAGCGTCCTGCACTGTACATGCTCTACGAGCATCCACAACGCCTAGAAGCTTAAACCGGCGCTTGTTGAGTCAGTTATGCATGCACTTAGCGTCTGGTAGCTTCCTAGCTGTATTTTGTACTGTTAGTTTAGGCAGCAGGCTCTTATTTATGCGTCCGACCCTTATTTATCACCGGAAATTGGGAAAAAAGGCCGGGATTTTATCCCTAGCGTCTCCATATAAGCGCCCCATTGTGGATGCTCTAAGAGCATCCACACTGCAGAGACGCTTAACGAGGCGTTTAAAGAATAAAAGTAAATATTAGAAATAAGATTCCCGACTAAGCGCCTATCATTGCAGCGCTGAGCGCTTATTTCAAGCGCTAACAAATCTCTGATTTGCCTGTAGCTAGCAAGGAAAAATCAGTAGCGTCGGCCTACACTTTTTGCGCCGGACGCCAGGGATTGAAGGCAACAACCGACGTCAGGCGATGATTTAATTCCTGGCGTCTGCTGTTAAGCGGCGCGTTGTGGAAGCTCTAAGAGCACCCACAATGCGGCGCTTATGTATGGGCGCTAGGGATTACATCCCGATGGTTTTTTCCAATTCCCGGTTGTTTTTCTGGCATCGATGCCTAACTAGGAGCTCGACGCCTAACAAATCCACACAAAAATACGGACTCTATGGCGCCAGCGCTTGCCTGCATGGATAACTGCTCTCTAAGCGCTCACGTTTAGCGCTCGAGCGATGTGGATGCTCTAATGGACATCTGCTTACTCTGTCTCGTGCTGTACACCCGATAGGTTGGTCCGGAACGTTAGAAAACGGTTTAAGTGGAGCAAATCGAAGAATCATTTGTCAATGCGTGGTGGTTTGTGGACACATCCGCTCCAAATGTGGTGGTTTTGCGTCATTTACTCTTCAAAAGGAGGTATATATAATTCGTTTTCCTAAGAGTAAGGCTCTTGAATGATTCCATTGTTCATCCATTCTGCCAGCATGTCCGTCCAACTCATCAATGCCAAGCAATCAAGCCGGGAACCGGCCCCTCTGTTTTGCATCACGCTCCGCCAGTCGGCGAGAGAGGAGAAAGGGGAAAGTAATGGAGATAGGGATTCGTCGGAGGAACTGCTACTAGGAGGACAGCGGATGGTCGATGCCGGGAGATTTGATAGTGTGAAAGGTGATCATGCTGAAAATTCAACCGGCTTCCCGGTATTGTGAACTGTGACTTGTCTTTGGAGACGGACTTCCAAATGCAGGACAAAGACAAGTACCTATCCGAAAGGTGCATGTCTACAACTAGTCTACAAAAGTGCCCCTTCTTGCACGGCCACGAGTCGTTCAAAGGAGTCATCTTCCGATATTTAGTTGTTCTACTACTAGTCAGTATGGATCAACATGCATCACGCTCATTGTTATTCTATATAGCATCAGCAAGTTGAAGCTGCCGTGTACTCTCCTACCCACGCAAACACAAAAAGAGAAACATCAAACATACTATACATACACGAGATGAGCACGGCCATGGTATCGTTCATCCTCGCAGTCCTAGTGTTGCCGTTGGCAACAGCTGCCGCGGTGACCATGGGCATGGCTAGAAGAAATTGCTCCGAAACTTGTGGTTATGAATATGATGGTGGCATACCTTATCCGTTCGGGATAGGTCCTTCGTGCTCGATGCCTGGTTCAGTCTCACCTGTGCCGTCCGCAGGGACGACAACAGCAGTTATCTTCTGCTGGGCAACTCATCCATGGAGGTAGGTTTCCCTGGAGCCGGCTCCTCTAACATCGAGGAGCAAAGTCACCTAAGCTACAGTATCTTGACTTTGCTTCTTCAAAATTTTTTTTGAAGTCTAATAAGATTTTGATTACTTTCTATATTATAAATGTAAGCTATATATTTACTGTCATTACCTCTATTTGTAATTAATATTCAATATAATATGGTGCTAAAAAGTTAGTTTAGATGATGTATGCTACCGTCACTGGCTACAATAATTAAGAACCGTGAATAATACACAAATTTATGCTACAATCGTCTGACTTTCCTTTACAATTTTAGGTGAGGTCGCTCCACAATAGAGGAGCTGGCTCCGGTGTCCCTAGCGTACCATACCAACTAGATCCCCTGGCGCGGCTTGCCGCGCGCCACCCGCCTTTGACAGTGGTACTCAATGGGCAAAGCGCTATAACAATTGTAATAAAACGGAAAGTTGAAAGAAGCTTTGTTAAGGGAAGAAAATATACTACAGATATGAAGCACACAGAAGAAGTGCATCAGCATTTTGCATGCATCAGGTCTTTCAGAGTTAATTGGCCCAGCACCACGAAATGTACATAAAAAACGTAACCTATGCATGGCAGCAAGGTAGGTAGCCGATTACATCAGGCACACTGCTAATATAAGCACATACCAGCATGCATAGATATACCACCAGGAAGGCCTGGCAAGGGGAAGACGGGAAGGAGGCCAGGCAGTTGTGCTGCTGGCCGTCGTCTTCTACTCCACGAACAGGAGCAGAGCACCGCTCCTCGGAGGCTCCAGCATAGCCTCGCCTCCTTCGTGTGCGGATGGAGACGTCGGGGAGACGAAGACCCGGAGGCTGAGGGCGATAAAGGCAGGGGCGGCGGCATCCTGAACAGCTCGGCCTCCTCGTTCATCCAGGTGTCCCGATCGCCTCCTCTTCGTCGGTCTTTGCAACAACCTTGCACAACTTGCCGTGCGCCATCGTCTCTGACAGTGCTAATCGCTTGGTAAAACGATATAAGCATCATATAATGAAACCTTAATCAACATTAGTTGCTACATTTATTAGTCAGCTAGTAAGCAGATATATAGAATTTGGAAACATTTGAACTGCTTGGCTGCACTTTCCGGATTAAGGAGCCAATGTGAACCTAAACGGACGACATGATCTATCTGCTAGACATGTCTCAGGTAAACAGATCATGAAACAATCTTACATATAATGGGCAGAGTATTTACAAAGGTTCTCTTGGCCAAGGAAGTACAGTCTGAAGAAGATGCAATTAACTTAGCATAACTTAGCAAAGAAAACCTCAGTTGCTGCACCAGCCAAATAGGTTGTACAGCAGTATGGGTGCAATGCAAACCTAGTTCAAATGTACGTATTAATCAGAAAACATAACAACCATCAGCCTCGCACACAACAAAATATGAGAAACATCTGTGAGGAATCGAGAAAAAAAAGGACACTCTTGTAAAAGCAGAGGTGGAATCAGATTGTCACCGAGTCCAACATAGAACAAATCAAGCATAAATTAAGGGTGTACATGAACTAATTACCTCATATTGCTATACCTACACCTGATACCATTTCAAACAGAAGGAAGTTGGGTGATCGAAGGGATACATAAATACGCTATTCATGCCTGGTAGGTTACTTCTTATCCGCTGCAGATGCGTGAGATGGTGTCAGTGACTCCTTCAGATTTTCAGCCACAGATGGAGGAACCTGACATGGCAACCAAGCAGACCATAGAATAAGTATACCTAGCGCAAAAAAATACGAAGAAACATGTCTACCAGGTAAATAATTACTTCCTCGGCCTCAGCCTGATGGGAATCCTTGAACAAAGATGTATGCACACATGAATTTTGAAGATCCTTGTTGCTGGAGAAAATTATAATCACATATATCTGGTAATATGAATATTAAAAGTCAACCTGGTAATACACCAAAGACAACGATGCCATCTGATTTGCTTAAAATCACTTAGGTCAATTGGGTTTTACAACTCACGGTAGAATCTACAGGATAACTGCGGCAGGAGAAACCTATTTTTAATGTAAATTTCAGATACCTAAGGGAAAGTTATAATAGGACAAACATAACAGAGTGCAGTAGCCAAAAAAAGGAATGCATGAGGATAAGGGTGGTCTGAAGACAGATAGAATGACAACAGATGAAAATCAAACATACATATATCTATCGGCCTTAAAAGGAAATAGCCAAGTAACATCAGTTAAGCAGACATGTAGGAAATATAGAAATTTATTATAGAAAGTAGCACCATCTTAGTTCAAAAGCAAAGTATCTTACTCTCACTTGCTTGGGTAATTGTTTTTTATACCATTGAGAAACACATAGAGTGAACTGCTTTATGAACAATCTTGCTCACACGGAGGTAATTTCTTCTATAAATTGCAACACATTTCTATCTGGTTCCTATATTCAATTGTCCCGCACAATCAACACCAACAAATATGAAGGTATCGGCGCGGTTCGAAAAACCGCAAGAAATTACATTCTACGACACCACATTAACATAGGCATCAAAGACAAATGAAAGTTCATCCGCATGGTTGTTCACTATGGCTACCTAAACAATAGTAATGAGGAATGACACTTTTACTATACCTGCAAACAAACAACACTTTTAATGTAGCCATATGCATAAACAAAATTATGGCAATTGGAAAACTCTATTTTGTCTACCTCTGCATGTAGCAAGATGAGTATATGCTCATTTTTGGGAAGAGAGGTGCACCATGGCCACGACTGGGCTGCTGCCTTCCACTTTTGTCTACCATGTCCTCTGTGCCAACTCCCTTCAGGAAGCAGGTGTAGTGATAATTTGATTCCATAACTGAAGATGAACAAATGAAAGGATCAAAGGAGAGCAACTCTACCCACCAACTCTAATACTCGGATGTTACAAAGATATCACCTGAGATCAACCCAACTAAACTGAATCTTTGAAAATAATGTAAATGATTTGAAGAACAGAAATAAGGAACATTATGTGATATTTTTCCTATGTATCATTGCAGCATCATATCAATTTCACATCACTTAATAGTGATGAATAGGAAGTGTCGTGAACAATAGTAGTACATTCTTAGATACCATGTAAAAAACTATGCGAGAAAAATCATGATCATACTAAGAGGCAGAGCAACCAGATGTGCAAGGATTAACAGAACAGATCAATGCTCAGAACCAAAGTATTATACGTGGTCAGAGAAGACAAAGAACACCCAACATAAATATAGAAGGTGTCGATTTCATGTCCTCACAGAAAATGAGTGACTTCACTGATGACCTTTTGAGGTACTCGATCATTAAGCTGCTCTTTCTGTACACTCGGTGATGAAGACCAAAAACTAATCTTGCCCGCTTAAATAGAAGCCCTAACAGATATAAATAGGAGGGATATGTTACCGCAGTAGAGCCCATAAAAAAGAGATCAGTTGTGAAAGATTGATCAGCGAGTGCATAAATTATGTTTGACCATGTCTCAAGATGAGGAGCCGAGGTACGGGGAGCACAATGGAACCAACACAACACAATTGATCAAACCTCCAGCTTATATTTTTCGCACTGCATAAACATAAAATAATAAAACAAAATATGAGAATATTTTACGGATGCCAGGGGAACATGCATCTGCAACAATAAAAAAAATTAAGGATGCATATATTTGGTCAAATAGAAGGATCCCGTGAAAAATATAGTAAAGAAATTAACTATTGTATGAAAAATATGACCATATTTAGATTGGGTTCCAAAATCATAAGTTTTAATATAAAATTACAGTAATGGGGAGCTAGGCACAAATCAAAATAAAAAGTCACCTATTTTATTTCTGGGAGAAACATGGTTTTGGTAACTTCATAATTATAGATCATGTGTCTACAAAGGAATAGTGCTTTCTAATTAATTCATGCAAAATCATTTAGGAGTGATCAGTTGCATGATTTTGCCTGAACCAAACCATACTCCACTGAGAACAATAAATAATGGGCCAAGAAAATTCCCTTGCTACACTGGCTACACACTCCCTACCAGCAGCAACCATTCACATAAATAAAATTAGAGAACCATAATTGATTAAGTTGAAGGTATTTTTTTAGTCAGTTATTCAGTCTATTAGAAAGGCAAGAATGCACAATAATTGACTAACATGGCAAGAATACCAAGGATCCTAACATAGTTGTTGTCTTACTTGTTTAATCAAGGATAGGGTAAAGCGAAAAGAAAACTTGTTGGATAAATGCAGCCCCAAACCAATTACTTTCTTATAACATGTGTAGATCGACATGAGAAATTATGTACAATAGGATATGAGAAAGTAGCAGAAACACTTACATTAAAGTTATGCAGGCAACATACATATAGGATCCATAAGGAGAGGATGATAATTATCGGGGTAGAGCACATAATGCACATGATGCTGACAGACAAAAAAGTTGAATCTTATACTCTTGTCAAACACACATGAGCGACGCACAATGTTAACTTGGCAGAATATAAGCGGGATTACGAAGACAACAACCTTCAGCTGGCCATACAAATAAAATAAATCAGAAATACCATGAATGAGTTAAGTGAGGAAACAATCAATGTTGATTCTTTGGTATAAAACAGAACATCGGAACAATATTTTAAGCGTGCATATATTTGGTCCAATGGTAGGATCCCTTGATAAACATAGTTCAGTTCAGTCGGTGTTTAATCCAAACATGTGCTATCTCAAAACCTGAATCCATATTATTTAACAAAAAAAAATGAGATGCATAAAATATGATAGATAATCGAAACGTGCGTGTATGACATGCTGAACACGCATTTCTGAGTATATTGCAAGCAGCTAGTTTGGCAACTCGAGTTGTTATCATTGATTGGGCTAAATTTCATGGAAAAAGAGAAACTATTGAATAAAAAACAAAGAGGTATGACATTGATTAATCTCCCCTGCAGGAGTTTCATCGAACACCTTATAAGCATAGATAAAACATATTTTGCACAGAGAAAGATGGGGATTTGTGTATACCTTCAAGAGGGTCATGTTACTGCATCTATTAACCATAGGAAATGAGGGAGAGATGTAACACTACACCAACAGAAACTTGCAGCGATGGCTGTAAATTGCAACAAACAATAAGTTCTGCTGGTGCTTGATACTGTAGAGGATGTGGAAGGTGGAGAGAAAGACGGAGAGGGGAGGATGAGGAAGAACCTGCAGGTATCTTTCGAAGAAGAGGCGGAGGAGGCCACGCTGTTGCACTGCTGACCGGCGTCCTTGGTGACGATGAAGAGACGGAGGAGGCCGGGCAGTCTAGCACAACGCTTCAGAGACGTGCAGGACGGCCAGAGATCCACCAGCTGCTCCTCCGGGCGACGGCACGGCCCGTGGCGGCGCTGTGAGCAGGGCTCGCTGCGCTGCTCCCGCCAGACACCAGCCGCTCCTCCCGGCAATGGCATGGCGTGCGGCGCCGATGCGAGCTGCAGACGTCACTGGTGTCGCCGGGGAGAAGGCGCGAAAGGGAGGTAGGCGTGAGTGCTGGGCGGCTGGCGGCTGAGGGCTAGGTTTTCACCACAGGTGCGGTTCATTTTATACGACGGGGTGAAAACCAACCGACGTTCCAGATGCGTTCTGAGGACACCATCTGACGGCCAAAATTCCCTAAGCTGTGAGGAGCCTCCTTGAGGTCTCACCATTTACCTCTTTAGATTCCTAGAGGCCAGTTTCTCCTACTCCGCAAAGATGATTCCGGGCGTTCGCGATTACTCGGTCCACTGGGAAACTCCAGCCAGGCCCTTTGCCATCTATGGCTTGTCAAGCATGTCGTTGTTCGTTGTTGGCTGCGGCGTCAAGGCCTCGCTGTTCATTGGCAACTCGGCCGTTGAGGTAGGTAGCTGCTCAGTTGTCTGTGCAGAGGCTCAAGTCATGGAGAAGCTGCCCATGGGTACGTGCGATGGAATCGGATGCTGTTTCATCGACATAGAGGTGAACTTACGAGCCTTCACCCTAAAAATCTCGCGCACCAGCGATTCTGCACGCTCGAACAAGGTGTACGCGGCCATCGGAAGAAATCAGTACCTAACATTCTCGCCGATTGACGCCCTAAGGTCTACTTCACCACTCTCACCCTATTTTGATTTGGCATGGGCAATTCCCTACCAGCCCAACTGTAAGCGCGCCATGGAGGACAGGGACAGCTATGCATGCGTTGCTAATTACAGTCAGTGTAAGGATTCGCAGATCGGTGGGTACTTCTGCCATTGCCTGTTGGGCGTCGGCAACCCGTACGTCGACGGCGGGTGCCCGGGATACAAGCCAGGTTCCACTCCGACAGGTCAGCTCAACACGAAATTAAGTCCGATTAAATTATGCTGTATATAACTGTGTTTTTTTTCTGGGTTCGTTTGATTTACGGTTGGAGTTAACAGTAGTTCAAACCTTTACCTACTCCCCCCATATGTCACACTTTCGCCTAACTAACTAAATAAGGAAAATAATTTTATGAGATCTGCTCTACAAATTCACCAATGTGGACCAACTCCAACAATTGACACTTGGATAGTTTAGATCTAAAAATAGCCATTTAAATTTCGTTTATTTTCTCTCCCACGTGTCAATTGTGGGAGTTGGTGGTCTCATAGGATTATTTTCCACTAAATAAATGTCACTTCATGCATCTCTCACTTATACTACTAATTTTGCACGTGTTTCTTTTTACCATTGTTCGAGAAAGGCTAATAGGGCTGCTCATGTTTCAGTTAAGTTTAACGAGGTCCAACATGTTGTTTGATATGGCAATCCCCCTATTTGTGTGGCGTCCTGTAATTAGAGCATCTCTAACATATGCTCTAACCAACTTTTAGGTCATTTGGAGAAAAAAAAAACGCAGCTCCAACTTATGCTCAATCCCTATCATGTCCCTAAATATTTTGTGGGCTGCCAAAACATAACAACCCCCCCCCCCCCCCCCGGAACATTGTCAGAACCAGCAATCTGAATAAGTTTCAATCCTTCGACGAGAGCAGTAGTTTCGGCCGAGACAATATCAGGTACATGTTCAAGCTCAGCGATTGAAGCACCAATAAACATACCCCTCGAATCTCTTATAACAGCACCACATGCTCCGGAATAATCATCCTCAACATATGATGCATCAATGTTCAGTGCAATCTTCCCGGTCAACCGTTTTTCCACTTATTTAATCTTGGAGCAGAGGTCGGCTTCGAGGCAGCTCGGCGCCGCGGGCCCGTCCTACCAGCGACCCAAGACGGCCAAAAACTGGCCCACGCCGCCACGTCTGCTTCCTCTGTCTCACAGCGCCGCCGCTCTCGCCCACTGGCGCCGCCGCCCAAGTAGGCGAAACTCGACAAAAAATGTGCGAAAATTTGAAAACTAGATTTCATCGATAGGGGCCGAATATAGGCGCGTTTATACATAATTTGGACGAATTTTAAACTAAATACGGCGCAACCGCCTACATGCCTAGGGCCTTGTACATCTCGGTGTAGTCAACGCCGTCGTCGCTCGGCGGCTCGGCCTTCGGGGCGGCGCTGCTGCTGCTTGCCCTGGGTCGCCAAGGTACATTGGTGGGGGAGGGCAGGTGTCGTCGTCGTCGCTGTCCGAGAGGAGGATGACGTCGCCCGGCGCCTGCGGAGGAGCACGCCCTTCCCTGATGACGAGGGACTGGCTGCGGGTCCGCAGGCGTGGAGGCACCTCCAGCGACTCCTCCTTGACGACGGCGAGAGGAGTTGGCGACGGAGAGGGCGCGGCGGTTCTTCCCCCGCAGTCTAATCTGCCGCTCGATGTAGGCGAGGACACAGGCGACGTGCGCCCGGGTTTTCTCCACCACATGCGGTGGCTAGCGGCATTGTTGCGGCTCGAGAGGGCACCGTGGGTAGGGACCTCGGCGAGCTCCTTGTCGAACCTGTCCTGGAAGTACGCCGTCCAGGCCGCCTCGTTGGCGGGATGCCGCTGAGACTGGTTGCGCATCGCCGACGCCATCAACTTCCGGATCTCTTTGATCTCGGCGACGCGCTCTGACCCAGCGGGCGCTGGAGGCACAGGCATGCCGCCTGCGTTGAGCTGCCAGTGCCTTGGCGCGTTCATCCCCGGAGGTGAGTGGTAGTTGGCTTCGTAGAGCAGCCGCTAAGGATGGCAATGGGTAGGGTATGGGGCGGGTAGAACAATACCATACCCATACCCGTATAGTTAACGGGTGGAAAACTCTACCCATACCCGTATCCATGGGTATGAAACTCTACTCATACCCATACCCGACGGATACCCGTACCCATTGGATACCCAATGGGTACACAAGTTATTATATGCATTGATAACACATTTGACAAAAATATCAGTTCGATCAATTGTATGTCTCATCGCTGGGAATTAATCTCTTTAATTTGAATATTTGGAAGATGGGAGGATTAAGTAGTGATTGCAGTTTAAGGAGATTTGGGAGACGAGGGGATTACATGGACGCTTTTACCAACCCTTTGCCTCATCGCCTGGACCCTAGAGTCATGGCCAAAGTGGGTTGCTTACTGCTGAGATACATATGGCCAATGTGGCCCATATGTCGGTATAAATGGGTAGGGTACGGGTATACCCATGGGTACAGCATGATACCCATGACCTACCCATGACTTGCCGGGTAGGGTACGGGTACTACCCATGGGTATAAAAGTGTACCCATACTCTGCCCATACGGGTCGAATACCCGCGAATACCCGTACCCACGGTTAAAATTGCCATCCTTAGCAGCCGCGCCTCCCAGACGCGCAGGGTTTGGCGGCCGAACCCGTTGGCGGCCGCGCCGGCGAGGTAGTTGCGGTTCACCATGGCGAGGGGAGGCGGGAAGAGCGGCGAGGGGAGGACGAAAGAGCAGCGAGGAGAATGGGGCCGAGGATGGCGAGGGGGCCGGGTTTTGTAGCCGGGGCAGGCAAGACGAGGCGGCGACAACACCATTACTCCACCGTCTGGGCGATTGGACTGCTCCGCCGCAACGTTCCGTCTCGTCGAGGCGTCAATGCGCGCGTCTTGCCTAGGAGACGAGCCTGTCCCTCGCTGACAGGGCGGGCCCGCAACCTGAAGGGGTTTGGGTTGGGGCGCCGAGTGGAAACGGGGCAGCCCCGTGGGCGCCTTCCCGTCTGGACGAGCCCCCCAATGGTGGCCCCGGACGCCGATCCGGACGCCTATTGGGGGCGCGACTGGAGATGCTCTAAGATAGAGCAAGTGTTGTAATCGCCGGTCCGGACAGGAGACTACACCTCTTCTCTCCTCTTAATCCATCTTTGTTGCCACCAGATGTACCAGCTTGTTATTCTAATCATCTCAGGTATCTGGATTACATCGATACATGTCTTGGTTAATCGGCTCACACAGAAGCTGCTCTATCTCCGTTCTCAACTAATCGTTTGATTAAGAGGACATTTGTTAGAGATGCTCTTATAGATGATGTATCTATTATACCCGGTCTAATATAATTCTTTCTCTAAAGAAACAAAAAAGAAAACATTGGAAAATCCTATTACGCTCCCGCAAGACATATCTTTTCAAAAAATACAACAACATTGCTCCGATCCTCATCTATCGACGAGCAAATCCTATGTATCAATAGATCCTGATCGATGGATGACCAGTTTGCACACCATAAGCTCGGTCCTTGTACAGTTTGCATACGGCAATTGCTGGCCAATGGGCCCAAGTAACATGCTTATGGAGAAATACCGCACACGCTTATTGCTGTTTGTCGAATCGTTCCAGAGCTCAATGTGAAACTACAATGTCTCAAAGAGGAGGCTATTCCCCCTCTACTCTCTGCCTCCGTCTCCTCTTTGGGAGTCTCCTGGCCCTCCCGAGTCCTTCTCCACATTTCTCTGGTAGCCTAGCCGGCTGGAAGAGGTGTGGAGGAGGCCGGCTTGTTGTACATAGTAGTCTTAGGGTGTCTAGGTTTAGGTTTTGAGATGCGTCCCAATCTGACGCCATTGGCACGGGGCTTCGGTTGCCGACGCTAGCGAGCGGCGTTTGGTGGCTTGGGGTGACGTTGGCCTTACTCATTGTGATTCAGTGGGTGGTGCCGATGACAAGCGGTGGCATGACCTCTTACTCTAGGATGAATATGTTCGACCTCACTTGTGGGATTGAAGATCTGAAGGCCTTCTTCCCTGTTCTTTCCGCATGCGGGGGTGGCATGTGTCGAAGGTTTCTTCCTCCATCTGTACGGGTTTGTGGTGGTGGTGGTGGTTGGGGGGGTGTGGGCATTGGATAGACACATATTGAGAAGAGAGAATAACCAGCGATAGATTATAATAAGGCGTGTGGTATGCGTCGGTCGGGTGATCCCGATTCGAAAATCGGCCGATCCTCGAGCCATCGGATCAAAATCGGGCGCATAGCCATAGTCTCAACGAGTTTTACATTCTAACCCCTTTGGTTTTAATAGATCAACCCGCAGTCCTGAGCCTTTCCACTTGAAAACGAAAGGGTATATCCCTTTGCCCAAAACTTTCATGATATTTACACCATATATGCCATTCTGTTGATTTACCCCATGACATAGAATTTTACAACACAAATCGTCAACTTCGCGTAAAAAAAGTTGACAACAAAATCGTCAAAAAACATTCAGAAAAAGTATGTGTAGAACAAAATAATTGGTTAAACAATATTTTTTGCTGCACATTCATTCGCAACAAAAATCAACAACGTATTCAACAAATACCACAACCTATTGCAACAAAAAATCATGTTTACATAGGAATCAAAAAAATTCGAGAAAACAAAATGTATACCAAAAACATTTGCAACATATGGCATCTGCTTTGTTCAACAAAATATATATGATTGTGCTACATTTTAAAATAACTTACACAACATCGAATAAATCTGGGACGAACAAAAACTTATGTCAAACATATAGTTAAACATTGCAACATCTCTAGTATTCTTTTGCTGCAAAATTCATATACATTTGCATCAAAAATAATTAACATATGCAACATTGAAAAAATCACAGAAAAATAAAAAAAAAAGTTTAAGCAACAAATATTTTGATGTAGATTCATTTGCAACAAAAATCACTAACTATTTTGACAAAAATCAAAAGCAATTGCAAGAGAAAAAAATCGCAACATTTTTAAAAAGCACGTAAACATCTTCGAAAAAAATAAAAAAGTCGTGCAGTTTGTTGTACACTTTTGCAAACATTTGATGTTTATTTTCACAAGAAAATTTATACGTGTGTTACATGTTGAAATATCTTATGCAACCTCGAAAAATAGGGAAGGCATAGTGGAAAAAATGCATATATGCATGTGCCGCTGAGAAATATAGAAAGGAAAAAAATTGTGCCAATATATGCAACAGACTAGTGAAACGAAAAAGCCTAGCAACGGGCCTAGTAAAACATCTCATGAAGGAGGGGCCCAAAAGTGCAACGAAAAACCCACCTACATGCTCGCACGGCGCGCGCTCGCCGGAGGCGACGGATCGCTAGCTGCAATCGGTCGGATGATTCTTATCATTTTCCTTATGATAATTCTTGCTTGTCTCAGCCCTATGTACATGACCTCCTTATATAGTGGATCCTTAGACCCTTGACCTCTCCTAATACTTTTGAGACATTTCTTTATACAAGTGGACTCCTTTGTAATATTATTATTTCCTAAAGGAATCTCTTGTCTCCTAATCCAATATGACTATCCTGGTCTTTCTGTCGCTCGGCCAGCCAAATCCGTCTAGGGATGCGAAAGTAGGATGCATAAGTCACTAAAGACTCATAAATAAGCTATAAGTAGGATAAGGAGGGTCCCACTTTCACATCCTTAGAGCATCTCCAGTCGCCGTCCAAAGACCCCTCCAAAAGACCTTCAGGGCGAGCCCGACGTAAAATGGTGCCCTAGCGGACCGTTTTGCCGGACCTCTGTTGAGGGTATCAGCCGATATTCCGATAAATTGGTCGATTTATCGCTTACCGGTGTCTGGCCAATATTTCGATATTTCGGCCAATATCCTGATAAATCGTCCGATTTACCACTTATCGAGAGTCGACCGATAAGTTCCCGATAAGCGATATCTTTAACATTGGTTCGGACACACCCCAAGTTCCGTTCGGCGCTACCAGGCCGAACTCGACGCCCAGGGGGCGCTTCGGTTGCGGCGAACGAAACGTAGCACGCCGCCACGTAGGTGCGGTCAAAGGTGGACCCGCCATGTCAGCGGCTGAAAGGGAGTCGAGCGGTCGCGGTTGTCGTCTTCACTGCGCCTCGCGTGTTCCCAAGACGCCGCAACGAGCCGTCCTATCGTGTTGCGCGCAATCCGTCCCGTAGCACATGTGGTACTCTCCCCGTCTTCCCATGGGCAGCGTTAATCCGCGGTGCGCACCCGGCCACTCTGCCTGCCCCGCCCTTAAAAGATCGTCGCACATCGCACCTCCACCACATCACTCTCTCGCTACGCTGCCCCGCATCTCTCTCTCTCTCGTTGCACTCATCCACCTCGCCGCCGCCAATGGACTACGACAACCTCATCGCGAACGGCTTCACATGGCGCATCCTTCTCAAGGCAGAGTCTACCTCTCTCTTTGAGGTGTGGTACCCGGCACCACCAGACATGCGCGCTCGCACCGGTTCTCCATCGACGTCTCCGGCGTCCCAATACGCGACGAGCTGCGCGTCCCCGAGACGCCCAAATCTTGTACCACTACTTGAACATGCTCACCGATGAGTAGCGCTAGTGAGTTTCAGCGCATCCATGACGAGCTCTAGAACCGGTGGGATGGCCCTGGAGTGCCGCCGCGGGACCGCAACCCCACCGGGCGCCGCGCCTTCAGGAGCGTGCCAGGGGCACGTTGCAGTACGTCCTCGGTCACATCAAGGACGGAGGCATGCCACGTCTCCAGACTCCGACTTGTGAGAAGGTGGGCGCGAAGGTGTGCCGCCACACACCACACGGCCGTCCTCCTCCCGCTCCCTCTCCTCCAACACGACGCCAGTTTCCTCCCGCGCGGCGCCATCATACATGCGCACCCCAAACCGGAGCTGGACACAACGTTGAGGCATGCTTCGCCCTCTCCATCGGTTCCGTCTCCTCCCGCTCCGCCACACAACACCCGCTGCCGAAGAAGCCCAAGATGGAGGCGTCGTCGTCCATGTACGCACATCTCGTCACCTTTCACCAAGCGCACGCCACTGCCGACGACCCCGAGGGCCTCACCCCCACCTTCGAGGCCTCCATGAACACCATCCCCAGCCTGCCGGAAAAGGAGGCGTGTGCGCGTTCGGTGAAGCAACACATCACGCTCACAGGGGCGTCGTTGATCAACCTCGACGACGAGGAAGATGATGCAACTTCGGCGTCGGTGCCAACGACGACAAGGCGGGACCGAGCAACCACCCGGGCGGCGCCCCCCTACACCGTCAACGAGGAGGACTACACCATGTTTTGACAGTATCGATAGATCACGGCGTGTTAGTTTAAGTTCTATTTTTAGTTTTAGTTAAATTTCGTTCAAATATTGTAAAATGTTCTAAACATTTGAATAAAATTTCGTTTTAGTTTGATTTTAACTTTTTTGGGGACGATGAACGGGGAGGGATGCCCCTCGAAAGCGTCGTTTTATCCGGACAGACCAAACGTCTCGTTCCGACGCCGATCCGGGAGATGTTTGGGAGCTGCAAGTGGAGATGCTCCTAAATCCATCTTACTAGCGTCCACAAACCTATACCCCTTCCAGACAAGCAACGTGTCCTCAAGCTGCATGGTGGCAGCCAAGGTTGAAGTCATCGGACAAGGATTCCCTGACCCTGCAGTACATTGTTTCCAGCTCCTAGTTTGTTAGTGCTCTTGCCCAATCCTCTCAAGCAGAACTTGTATATCTTGGTCTTCGTGACCTGCTAGGTACTCGAATAGAATGGATGTTCTGTTATCTACGATAGTATCTTCTGGAATCATGGACAAACTGTTCTCCGTGCTAGCTTTGGTTTGCAAACAAAATACACCTATATCTAGATGCTTGATATTCCTGCAGACTCGTTCATCTGGTATCAACGCCGCTACTTCTGAGGATTCTGCCACCGTTTTTGCATCAACACCTGCTCTGTTCACTATTCTGGCTTCGGACTCTGGTGTGTTTCATTCTGTCTGAGCCACTACCTCGCGCCTGATTCCCCGGCCGTTGTTCCTCGGTTAGGCTTGCTGTCGTTGTACTTGCATGTGTCTGCGCTGCCTCTGGCCCTGCTGTACCTTTGCTTCTGCCTCTTGCTATGGTGCCTCTAGCCCTCTACCATTGATGTAGCTATGCCATCACGGTTAACTTGGTTGCATCTGATCCAAGCATGAGCTGCATTACCGGTAGACTCAATATATGTTGCGACCTTGTAAACTCCTGAAAGCTCGCGTGGTCTGAACCATATTTGATGAAGACCACAATACTTGATTTTGCTGGAAAGAAATCAATCATATCTACGGCTCCATAAGGGTCGAAGATCAGATGAAACACACTATGCTATATATTTTCTTGCTTTCCTAATCAATGAAACTACGAAAGGACACAGCTTTTGCCCGGTTCAAAAAATAAATAAATTCTATACTACTTCTTGTATTTTAAAGTGTACTGTAGCATCGACACTAAAATTTATCCTTCAACAGGTTACGACTCCATCCAGCCGAGAACGGATTGTCCCACGTCGTGCGGGAACGTCAGCGTCCCGTTCCCCTTTGGAACAGAACTAGGCTGCTTTGCAAGTGTCCATCTCTACCTCGCATGTATGCCAGCTTTGCCAGGGACCGTGCTTCCGGTCCTTGAATTGACGGATCGACTGATCGTCAGTGACATATCTATCGAGGACGGGATCTTGCACGTTCAAGACATATCAGAGACAGAGCCAGGTGATCTCTTCCCTGGTTCAGACTCTGAGGGCTCATTCTACGCCTTATCCGGGAAATGGGGCGAGGTGAAGATTGTAAATACAACGACATGCGAGCAAGCAAAACTAAGCAAGAGTGGCAACCGATGTTTCAGCTCTCACAGCGACTGCGTCGATGTCACCAATATTGGCTACCGCTGCAAGTGCTCTTCAGGTTTTGAAGGAAATCCTTACATCAAAGATGGATGCACGGGTATAATCTTCATACCATTACCGTATTCGATTGGGATGCATGCACAGGTTTCACTTCAAAAAAAAAAAACTCTCTGACTATACCAGTAGTATCATGTTGCTTGGCCGACTAAATCTTGAACATGTAAACCCAGAGTAGTTTAAATCACAGGACATTCAACTGCCTCCCTCCTCGTCGCTCCCGTGGGCGGCACTAGAGGGAAAACCCTAAACCCCGTCTTCAACCCCCTCTCACTACCCCTCCTCCTTGCCGTCGCCGGGACATGCCCAGGCACTGGCGGCAGCGGGGCCTCTCCTCCCCCTATGTGGCTCCGACGGCGCGGGTTGTGGCGGCTCATCGAGGCGGCGAGCTCGGCAGGGGGTTTGTCGGTGCGGCCGCCGACAGCGTGGCAACATATGATGTTCCTGCATACTCAGGCCATGGCGGCGGTGATGGATCGGGTGGGACGACGTCTTCCTTCTTGTGGCGGGCCAACAGGTGCCTTGGTGCGGTCACTCGACGGTGTCGACCATGGTGGCGCTGGTTCGACGACGACGACGGTTGGGGACAACACAACGATGGTGATTGGTGGAGCCCTTGACGTATCCGTGACTAGGTTTGCTCGGCCCAGATATGGGCCCATTTGGGCCCGATCTAGGTTCTATGAGCCCTGTCCAGTGCGCACATCCGGGATTCTATCTGCAGGGACAGTCGGGCCTAATCCGGCCCTACTGGGGCTGATCTGGGCCTGACCAACCCTGCTACTGCGTTCGGTCGGCAACCGCCACGGGTGGTGGAGGACGTGGATCTCCTCCTATCGGTCACATATGTCACCCTCGCGGGTCTGGATCTGCTGCGGGCCTTATTCAACCGTCATGTTGACCTTGCGGCTTGTTGGTCCCTCAGTTTGAAGACGCGAACGCCGGGGTGGCGATCCTGGAAGGTGGACGCCACATGTGTCTCTATAGCGAGCGACGTGGCAATGGTGGTGGCAACGCTCTTTGGTCATGTGGATGGCAAGAAGCGAGCGGTGGGGGTTCCTGGCATTGGTGGCGGCAACTCAGATCGTGGTCTGCAAGCCATACTTAGGGTTCGTGGGCGGTCCGTCCGCGGACGTTGTGCGAAGGTTTTCACAAGCGAAAGTGTTGCGCTCTGGCGCCAATGGCGCGATGCCTGCGGGTATCGTTACCCTCCTGGGAGCGCTATTGTGGCTACCTTCGCCGCGTTAGGGCTCCGGATAAAAACCCTTGACCATTCCGGTTTCACATCGGTGACGTGCTATGTCGTTATCCTTTTGGGGCGTCATCGTGGAGCCGCGTCCTGTGGGCTCGTTTCGGTGTCCTCGGTTGCAAGTCTGGCCCCCTTTTTTTCCCTATCTTTGATCTGCTTTGTAACTGTCTCAGCTCATCACTTTGTATCGGTTCGACCATTTGCCTTTATTTATACAGCGTGGCGAAAGTCTGTTTTGCGGGAGTGGTTTAAATCATATCTAGCAAACTTCATATGGATCGCCACTGATGTTAGTATGCGGTTTACAGATACCAACGAGTGCCTACAGCCAGAGAAATACACCTGCAATGGTATTTGCCACAATAGGTTCGGGAGTTATACGTGCACCAGTACTGAACTACTAGGTAAGAGATTTATAACACTTGCACACTGCCAACCGTGTGATCAAGTTCTTGAAATAAACAACTACTGTATTTTTTATTGCTTCCATACTACTACCCCAGAGCATAAACTCGGCTTAAGCTGTCAAAAAATGCAGGTGTTACTATCGGACTAAGCAGTGGTGGAGGCATTCTGTTTCTTGCCGCCATTGTTGCTATTCTTAATCGGAGATGGAAGAGGGGCGTTCAGAAACGTCTTAGAAAAAGATATTTCCGGAAGAACAAAGGCATGCTGCTAGAACAGCTGATCTCGTCGGACAAAAGTGCGAGCGACGGCACAAAGATCTTCTCCCTGGGAGCTGCAGAAGGCGACCAACAATTTCGATCACTCCCGTGTGGTCGGACGGGGCGGCCATGGCACCGTCTACAAGGGCATCCTGACCGATCAGCGCGTGGTGGCCATCAAGAAATCGACGCTCGCGGTGATCAGCGAGTCGACGAGTTCATCAACAAGGTGTCCATCCTGTCGCAGATCAACCACCCGGAACGTGGTGAAGCTCCACGGATGCTGCCTCGAATCCGAGGTCCCACTGCTCGTCTACGAGTTCGTCTCCAACGGCACGCTCTACGACCTCCTGCACCGCGAGCGGGACGGTGGCTTGCAGCCGCTGTCATGGGAGGAGCGGCTGAGGATCGCCACCGAGGTCGCGGGCGCGCTCGCGTACCCACTCCGCGGCGTCCGTGTCGATCCTCCACAGAGACGTCAAGTGCATGAACGTGCTCCTGAACGACAGCTACACAGCCAAGGTCTCGGATTTCGGCGCGTCGAGGCTGATCCCGATCGATCAGACGCACCTGGTCACCGCCGTTCAGGGCACGTTCGGGTACCTGGACCCGGAGTACTACTACACGGGGCAGCTGAACGAGAAGAGCGATGTCTACAGTTTCGGAGTGATACTTGTTGAGCTGCTGACGAGAAGGAAACCGATCATCCAGAACGAGCACGGCGAGAAGCAGAACCTGTCGAACTACTTCTTGTGGGCTATGAGGGAGAAGCCACTCGAGGAGACAGTGGACGCGCTGATCTTGGAGGAAGGAACAGAGGAAGGGGTTCTGTGCATGGCTCGGTTGGCGGAGGAGTGCCTCAATCTGACGCGAGTGGAGAGGCCCACAATGAAAGACGTGGAGATGAGGCTGCAGCCCTCACGGGGCGCCGTGTTGCTCCGAGGGCGAGGCGGGACGAAACGGCGCAGCCTGGCTGTGAAGCTCCGGAAGACGATGGGCGTGGCGGTGTTGTTTCCGTGGTTGGCCAGCACGGCTCACGCCAGTACAGCCAGGAACAAGAGTTTGTGACGTCGCTGCGTGTACCACGCTAGATCGTAGACACGAGGCAAGCTGCTGCCGTATCTTAAATTCCTTTTTGCCCTTGCCTGCAATTTATTTTTTTCGGCGTACATTTCAATTTTTAATTGAAATATTTAAGAGAAATTTGTATTTTAGACTACTTATTGTTGTGCCTATTGTAATTAGCTTACAACTAGAATGGTGGCCCTCGCACATGCGAGGGCAACATCCAGAAAATATTTGGAAAATCTATGTACGATTCCATTGAGAGCAGACAGCTTGATTTTTAAATGCTATAGTTTCTGTATTAAATATAACAACAATATAGAAATGGATATTTTCTTAGAATTTGAAAAGGGGTAGCCCTTTTGGTCCAAGAAAATATATAATTTGTTAAAATACTTAAAAAGTATCACCACATTATGGTCACTGAACAATATATGTTTAACCATTATTATGATCATGGACATAAAGTTGATGGACATAAACCGAAAATCTTTACAATAAATATATGGATGTACCCAATGTTGAGGACATCGCTTACTGGGAATTTATCGATCGATCTAAGATAAGGGGTAGATCGATCTAAGGTTGGGAATTTATCGATCGATCTAAAAATTTATTGATCGCTCAATGTTGAGGACATTGCTTATTGCCCCGCCTCGCCGGTTACCTTTGCGAGAGCGGGCGCGCGGGAGGGGGGGGGGGGGCTAGTAGGGTCTTGGCCGCAGAGGTCCCTCGTACTATCGAGGGGTTTCCTGGCAGTGCGCTCTAGCCTTCTGAGTTGAACTTCCAACCGCGCCGGAGCGCGAGGATCGTGAGGCAGCCGGGAGATCTCAACACTGAGAAGAGGCGCAACGAAACCTGATGCGCAAGTTGGGACTAATCGGAGGGGGGGAGGTGCCCTCCATAGAGAGAGTCAAAGCTTACCACACGCTATTCTAGGTCCCTTTCGGGGAGGAGATGGTAGACGCCATTGGGGAGCTTTACAGGTGGACAGTCTCGGCCCTGCGGGAAGGATACTCCCCACCGGTGGCTGAACGACGGTCCCCTTGTGGAGGCTTGACCCAGCAGGTCCGAGTCTAGGGTGTACACACACCTTTATGTCGTACGAACCCAGAGTGTTGGTGATGAATGCACGAGGTCTTAATGACGCGTAGATCGAATGTCCTGAGCTGGCTAGATTGACATGCGCGTCCATTTTATGTCTTAAGGAGACTAAGATTGCAAATGTAACTGCTACCATTATCAATGGAACCCTAGGCGCCGAGTTTGATGGTTATTGTTGCTTGCCGGCTGGTACTAGGGGGGCATCATTCTTGCATAGGTGGGTTCTAAGGTTGGCCTTGACAATTTCCACGTGGACGTCAACTCGGCGATTGCCAAGGTCTCTCCCGTGGACGGGGGACCATCGTGGTGGTTTACAGGAGTGTATGGGCCTCAGGAGGAGGCCGCCAAAATCGCTTTCCTCGCGGAGTTGCGCAATATTCATGCTGCACACCTCGGGCCGTGGATGCTATGCAGGGACTTTAACATGATTTACCGTGAGGAGGACAATAACAATGGCTATCTGAACCGTCGGATGAGTTTACCTCCATGGCAGGCGTTTCACCTGGTCCTGAGAGGAACCCTCCTACCCTCGTCAGACACGGTAGGGTGTTTTGCTCGGTGGACAAGGATGGCAATTTTACCCATGGGTATGGGTACCCGCGGATACCATACCCGCATGGGCAGGGTATGGGAACATTTTCGTACCTATGGGTAAACCCGTACCCTACCCGTTAAGTTCACGGGTAGGGCACGGGTATAGCCTTGTACCCATGGGCATACCCATACCCTACCCATTTATGGTAACATGTGGACCTTACACATGCAATTCTTTGATCTTTTGTCTCAATGTGCTACATCAATGGTCAAATTCAATTGAGATAATTTCATGTACTCATCTTTTTAGTTGAAATAAATTCTTTTTGTCAATGCGAAATTGGTGAATAACTTGTGTACTAAGTGTAGATCTACCCGTTGGGTACCCAATGGGTATGTGGTACCCGTCGGGTATGGGTACGGGTAAAGTTTCATACCGTGGGTACGGGTATGGGTAGAATTTGTACCCGTTGACTATATCACTACTAGAGATTTGCTTATAGCAGCATATCCTACCACAGGCGAACACGTAAGTCGATGCGCCTGGGCTACTTAGCGCAGGCGAACAGGAGAACTATGCGCCTGGGGTAAGTCTGTTACCCCAGGCGAACCAATTCTGGGAGCGCCTGGGGTAAAGTGTGGCAGGGCCACCCTGGCACTCTTCCTTTACCCCAGACGAATAACGTACCTGTTCGCCTCCGGTATAACACATACCCCAGGCGAATCTTTGCGGAAGCGCCTGGGGTAAGCCCTCGCTGTTGCTGCAAAAAATGAGAAAACCTCTATCCCTGGGCCCCCTCCCTGAAGCAAATGGCCGCAAGGCCTTTAGGACCGGTTTGTGTTACAAACCGGTCCTAAAGGCCTTGCGGCCATTTGCTGCAGGGAGGGGGGCCCAGGGGACAGAACCTTTAGAACCGGTTTGTATCACAAACCGGTCCTAAAGGCCTTGCGGCCATTTGCTGCACGGAGGGGAGCCCAGGGGAAGACCCTTTAGGACCGGTTTGTATCACAAACCGGTTCCAATGTGCTTGGCTCAATGCTTTGTTTCCTAAGTGGTCACCAGATCAAACTTCATCACCCGCACCCGCACCCACACGCCGCCGTCGACTCCCATCCCCACGCCAGTGTCGAGAGGCAGAGCAGGTCGTCGAGCAGCAGATCGCCCACTCCGTCGTCGCCCACTCCGTCGTCGTCGTCGTTGTGGATCCAGGCCAGCCCCCTCCCTCCCATCCCCCCTCCATCCCAGCCCACTCCCTCCCGTCGTCGTTGTGGATCCAGGATGCGCCTGCTCCTGGTGGTCGCGGTGAACTTCTTGTTTACAACCTCAGATGAACACGCGGTAGACACTTCACTTAATGGTATTATTGGATATGTCGAATTGTGTACTTCCGTCAGGCGGTGCTTGTTCCTAGATTAGACGAATCTGAAATGGATTTAGGAATCCTTTGGTATAGTTTTAGTTAATGGAGATGCTAATGCTGTATCGAGAAAATAGAACATTTCCTCCACCGCCAATGCATACCAACTGTTTCCCATGTGGCTTCACAATGCTGGCAAAGCATCGGTTTCATCACATGATTCAGGAATCCACCTACAAGTGTTGCTTTGTTTTTGGATATTCCAATAAAGTAGATAGCCTTTCTGCATTTGTTTTGTGATAGGTAGGTGGTGCCATTTGTCTTTGTTGGGTGTACGCAATACTGTTTGTCTAATGTGTGACGTTCTTGATATCTTCCAAACTGTTGCTGCTATTCCAAGCAATCTTCATTGGGAAGCCGTTGTGACATTTATTGACGCATTTATCCAAAACTGTTTTTGATAGTTCCGGTGCAAATTGTTAACAGTATTCAATGCAAAATATTTTGTCACCGCTCTGTCTTAGTTTTCCTAGTGTTGTCTAGTGCATCCCTAGAACTCTCCTATTTTTTCACTTCTTTATAATTGTGGGCAGACTATATATTATGAGTTCTACATTTTATCTTGAACAACTTCAGATGAACCATTCTAGTTGTTCTTTATAACTCTTTGACAACGATCCATGTCTCAACAAGTTATAAAAATACAAGCAATTTACTCATGTCTACTTTCTTAATTTATGCACTGGATTAGTTGCCTCAAATTGCACTACACATGTATGCACTGGATAATAGCTATGCTCCTCTAACCTCTATGTCTACTTTCTTAATTTAATAGAACATGGCTTGCAAAGTATGTTGGTCCCGATGTGCCCAAGGACGATTCACCGGGTCTTCTTATATGCTTCAGCTCCACGACGGTGACCTTGATTCTTTGGTAATTAACAAACGATTCTTTTTATGTTAACTTGCAACTTGTGTTCTTTCGTTTTACTATCCAGCTTAGATTGGTATGTTTCTTAACAAAAGATTCTTTTATATTTCTTTTTTAGATTGTACCATGCAATATTCGGGAAGAGTTCAACGAGTTAGTAGGCAATAACGTGGATTTCGATGTTCACGGGACCATTTACATTCTTCGAGTGAAGAAAGAAAGAAAGAAGACCTACTTCTACGGGGAACAATTGCGGTCTATCATCGCCACCTATATTTTAAGCGGAGGTGATTACATTCACTTCTCTATGGCAGGACCGCAACCTCGTATCAAACTTCTGTATATGGGCGGGATTGCGAGCGAGGATGGCGGTAGTGAGGAGGAAATTGGGAACAATGAGGATGATATGGACGAGGAGGACCCATGGAAACATGTGGTGGTTGCTCAAAGAGCCAATCTTAGCGAGCTTGAGAAGGACCGTGTACTTCAGAAACTAGCCCAGATAGATAGCTACATCGGGTTCCCTTTCGTGCATCGCATCACCAACACTAATATCTCCAATGGACATGGCATGGTATGTTTCTTAACACTTTCTTATTCCTATAGTTTCTTATGTTATAATGTGGCCTGTATGTGACATTGTGCTTTTATTCTTTCTTGGAATTGTGTGTTCTAGAAAATACCTATGGCGGTAGCGGACAGTGCTGGCATGGAGCAAGGTACCATTGGAGTACGCCGTGGAGAATCAGGAAATGTCACCGCAGTTCCGATCACCAGGGATAATGCTGATGGTCGCGTCATCCTCAACTCTCAAGCATGGAGGCAGTTCCATTCCGCAAGAGTTGGTATGGAGGCTGGCCGAGCTATTCTGATCACCATGAGGAATAGTGACATCCCAAACTTGGACATGATGATGGTCATCAACTACATCAGGCCGCTAGATAGATGACGAGTTTGTTCAAATTAGAACAAAAAATCATTTCCATCTGACTAACTCCTGGATTTATTAGTAGTATGGTTGTTTTCGAGACTATGTAATGTTTGTTGAACTATGTGGTGATGATCGAGACTATGTGTTGATGATCGAGAATATTTCTGTTGAAACTTTTCTGTCATTTTGCTGTCATTTTCATACTTATTTCTGTCAATTTGTTGTGATTCATTTATTTTCGTTTCTTTTATTTTTTGACACAGCAAAACCATACCCCAGGCGAACAGGAAATGATACCCCAGGCAAATTTGTACCCCAGGCGCACAGTGCCTGTTCGCCTCAGGTAAAAGGCTTACCCCAGGCGCACAAGGCCCGTTCGCCTGGGGTATGCAAGTTACCCCAGGCGCATTCTGATGTTCGCCTGCGGTAATTCATTACCGCTGGCGATGTGGTCCCAGGCGAACCAAAATTCGCCTGCGGTAGCATAATTTGGTGCGTCTGCGGTAGCCTTTTCCCTAGTAGTGTATGGGTATGGGTATGGGTATGGTATTGCTCTACCCGCCCCATACCCTACCCATTGCCATCCTTACTTAGGCTGGATGTGGCCATGGAGTTGCGCCAACTCTTTGACCTCGAGCGCCAAGTTCTTCATGATGTGCGGGAGGGGGTTCCAAGGGTTGAATCAGGCCTTGATCATCCTTTTGCCAAAGCGCCTAGATGCGGCTGCGGTTGGCGATTATCGCCCGATCAGCCTGATACACTTGTTCGCCAAGCGGGTGGCTAAGAACCTGGACCTCCGCCCCGCCCCACGGATGCAAAATATGTTAGGCAACAATCAAAGCGCATTCATACGGGGCCGTTGGATCCATGATAACTTCATGATGGTGTAACATACTGTGAGACTGCTACAACGGCTCAAGGAACCTAAGGTGATGCTTAAGCTCGACATGGCGCGAGCCTTCAATTCATGCTCGTGGGGGATCCTCTTCGAGGTGCTCCGGAAGGTCGGATTCGGGTCGAGATTCTGCGGAAGTGTGGCTATTCTCCTCTCAACGGCCAGCTCAACGGCGAGTCAGGCCCCCTATCTCGCACGGGAGGCACCTGAGACATGGCGACCCCCTATCGTCTCAATTGTTTGTCCTGGTGATCAACACGTTAAACAAGGCCCTGGCTAAGGCAACGGAGCTCAGGCTTCTGCGTAGGGGGGGGGGCGACAGGATTTGGTCACGATGGTATCTATCTACACGGATGATGTGGTTATTTTGTGC
>JAPCYS010000676.1:0-56827 GCA_028641055.1 Alopecurus myosuroides
CGGTATGTTGATTGGCATCTCTTATTCTTCGTTTTGATTGGTTGATTTTGGCTCTAGATGCAATCTCACTAGGGTTTGATCTAGTTCCAAGTTCTATCAATGTGTTTATCTTGCCATTCACTACCTAGATGCCATGCTTTCCCTCGATCTAGTCTAACCAATCTACATCTAGACTTAGATCCAAATCTTAGTTTGTGGCCTTCCCATGTTTTCCAGCACGTAGATCTATTCTAGGCGCATCCTCTCTGGTTTTTCCTAGATGTTTGGTGTAGTTGTGAGACAAAAATTCGAAGTCTTAGGCAGTTCCACGAATCAAATCGAGGAGCCCGGAATTGCTCCGGAAATTTCCGGCTCAGCCGGAATATTCCGGACCATTCCGGCCCAGCCGGAATATTCCTGATCACTCCGGAATTTTCCGGATGCTGCCAGGAATTCGAGTTTTTGCACTACACCTAACCTTTTGGAGTTCCTTTTGACCCTTATGGCATATGCACTTATCTTTGCTACTCCTGTATCCTCCATTCGCAGGTCCTGGAGCTCGTACTGGTCTGAAAAGGAAGCAATCTGTTTCAAGGGGTGCTCGTCCGGTCAGAGGACGGGCTGGTCGTTCCTCCTCCTTTCATGAGACTCGTGAGGATGCTAACACTGAGTCAGTTCCTGAGATTGATCTGAAAGCCTGCTCCGTCCCTCAGTGGAAGTATATCAAGCGGAAGAATCCTTACCGCTTCCCCGATTCCACCTGTGAGGATCCTCGGTTCTGGACAAATCTGCAGCTCAAGTGTTGGGATGAATTCTATTCTACTCAGCAGCCTCTTACTTGTGTGCAAGCTCAAGTGGACATGGATGTCTACAATAGGTACAAGAACTCTGAGCTACGCCATGTGCATGCCTGTTTGGAGAAGTTTGGCATGATGCCACTGTTTGACAATACTGAGGGTGAGTACTGCCCGGAGTTGGTTGCTCAGTTCTACTGCACACTCCATGCTAAGGGTGATGCCACACGCTCCATGACTTGGATGTGTGGCGAGCAGAAGATCTCCAGCAATTTGACTGAGTTTGCTGAGGCCTTGGATACACCTGGACTGCCACCTATGCTGATCACGGTTACAGAATTCATGATGCCCCTGAGTATGATATCTCCAGCCTGGATTTCTGCTATCCCCCCAATGCTAAGGGCAAGACTAAGCCCTTCAACTCCAACATGTACCCCTACTACAACTTGCTCTCAAAGATCTTCCGTGCCTCCATTGTGATAAAGGCCGGTGACTTCTCAGCTATGAGGGCCTTCATGGTGAACCTCATGTTCCTCACAAGGCCTAAGAACCAAAGGAAGATTGACGTGATGGATTTCATCTACCGGGAGATTTGTCTAGGGGTCATGGAGAAGAGGAAGCCCGCTTATGGCCCACTCATTCAGAAGTTCATCAATTCCAAGGTAGGGGTTGAAATCATGGAAAACTATGATGTGATCAAGTGCAAGAAGATGGCTCCTCGGTTGATCAATGGTGATGAGATTCCGGAGTTTGCCAAAGGGAAGTCCAAGTCCCCCTCGGCCACTCCTTCTGCTTCCTCAAGTGGCATTCCTGAGCGTCCATCTGGTGGAATTGCAAAGTTTTTCAAAGCTATGTTCAACATGTGCAAGGACACTAGGGCCATTGCCCATGAGGCGCATGAGTTGGCCAAGGAGACTCGGCGTATTCAGAACGCCGACCGTAGGCTTGCTGGGTTTGATGTGCCTGCTGATCCCACCTCACTTGCTGCTGCTGATCTTGTCCCCATTGAGATGCCCGAGATCCATGATGATGACTTCTATTTCGGGGTCCCACCGGCAGATGTTGATGATGAGGAGGAGGAGCTGTCCAATGATGATGATGACTTTGATGCTGCTGGGCTTGGAGGACGCGGTGATGAGGAAGAAGGCGATGATGAGGAAGGACATGGAGACGATGACTTCATGGAGTGATCTCTAGGGGCGCTAGTGGGCTCTTTGTCCCTTTTTGGCGTCTTGATGCCAAAGGGGGAGAAGGAGTCCCCCATATTAGGTTTCCACGGGATTTGCAAGGGTTGGGGCACAAGTCTTTTGCTTTTGATTTCGATCTTATAGGCTTGTGCTCCGGTATCTTTATTTCGTTCCCTAGTTTTAAAACTTTGTTCTATGTGTGTGGAACCTCGTGACGTATTCGTGTCACCCTCCCGTGGTTATGTTACTTTTATCATGCGTACCTCTATTGTCTATTTTATCTATGCATGTTGTATGAACTTGTTTACCCGGCTTGTGTTTAAAACGTAGGGGGAGCAAAGCCTATGAAGTGTGTGTCTCACGACACACATCGAGGAAGAACTCCGTCTATCTTTTGGACACCATTTCTTTAGTTCATATTGTTCCTCCCGTGAAATCTTTATGTTGTCATCAAACACCAAAAAGGGGGAGATTGAAAGTGCATTCTTGATATCTCACGGTTTTGTGTGTTTGTTAACAACATAAAGAAGTTGCTAACCGTATACGCTATTTTGTTAAAAGGTTGGTCCTAAATCAGCACGTATACGGTGTCAAAGAAATGGTGAAGAATTCGAAGATCAATGGAACTTTTCTGGCCTTCTACAGAGTTTCAAAGGAAAGGACGGAAAATTCCGGGCATCCGAAATGGTTCCGGATTATTCCGGCCACTATGGGAAATTGCTCTGTTGCAATCCGGAATATTCCGGAACTTTCCGGCAGCCGGAATTTTCCGGGTTCATTCCGGCCTCAACGGGGAATTGTTCTGTTGGCATCCGGAATATTCCGGGAGCCATTCCGGCCACAACGGCGAATTGTTCGGGTGGCATCCGGATTGCTCCGGAATATTCCGGGGGCCCGGAAATTCCGGACCATTCCGGGCTGGTCGAAATCTGGCCCAAAAACGGCTAGTTTTCTTGGAGGCTATAAATAGAGCTTCACTTCTCTCTCCAAGGGTTAGCTCTTCCCAGCATTGAAGACACCATTAATGGAGCTCACCCACTAGCAAGATCTCCCTCCTCCTCCACCCAAACTCGTTGATTCTTTGAGGATTGAAGGAGGACCACCGGATCTACATCTTCACCAACCGTTCTTCATTTCCCCCTCTCTAGCTCGAGGGATCTTGCCTAGGGTTTCCTCTTGTGGAGAACCTAGGCTTCTTGTTTCTTGTTGGTGATTCAAGAAGGTTTGGGAGCCCCCAATTAAGTTGTGGGTGTGTGCCCCAAGTGGTTTGTAAAGGATTTGATCCCCGCCTCAAAGGGGTTCTATAGTGGAAGGTGAACTAGGCCTTTGTGGCGAAGTTCATCGGAGATTAAGGTGAAGCCTTAGTGGCGTTGAGTAGGCCTTTGTGGCGAGCTCACACCTCTCCAACGAGACGTACTCCCCTAAAAAGGAGGAACTCGGAAATACATCGTGTCTCCGTGTGCTTCCATTGGTTACCTCGTTCCTCCCTACCTTTACTTACTTGTACTTGTTGCATTGTTTGCTTGTATTGTCATATAGGTAAATTCATCACTAGTTGCACTATCTAGAGAATTTACCCTTCTTGTCAAGCCTAAATTTGAGAAAAATTAAAATTTGCCGTAGCACCTATTCACCCCCCCTCTAGGTGCCCATACTATACTTTCAGGTGGAAGTGGTGAAAACAAAATTATGGGTGGTGAAAACATGAGTGACCACAGTAATCATGATGAAAACATGACTATGGATGGTGGAAAACATAATTATACTAAAGTAGCAAGGTGATAACATGGTGAAAACATAATGGTGAAGGTGAAAACATAGTGAAAACATTGTCCTCTTCATTCAAAATCACTTTGTTAACAAGGTTGATCAAGTCTTGTTACCAAAACAATTTTTATATGAAGCAAAACTTTGCTTATCGCTAAATAATTATGTTACCTCAAACTTGATAGACATAGTACCAATCATAATAATTTCATATTATTTTGGTGGCATTGAAATGGGATTATAGAATTCTCCAATCTTGATGGTTTCAATATTTTCAATTGAATTTAGACCATATCTCCTATCAATCTTCTTGGGAAAATAAACTGTGTGCTCTTTATCATTAACATTAAAAGTTACTTTCCCTTCATTGCAATCAATAACAGCCCCTGGAGTGAAAATTCTTATTACTCAGCATGGTAGGGGATCACTTTGGTGGTTGTACATATGAAAATGCACTTATCTATGGCATGGTAGGGGACCATTCTCATGGTTGAACCTATGAATATGTCGACATTTTAGGTCTATTACTTTTGGTTCATTGGTTTCTATCAATGGTATCGTCTTATCTCAAAATGGTTCACTAATTTATGTCTAGTGGTACCAAAGTATTGAATCAAAATGTTTTATGAAAAATATAGGAGAAAACTTGCTTTATGCAAA
Source organism: Alopecurus myosuroides (assembly GCA_028641055.1). Lineage (NCBI taxonomy): Eukaryota > Viridiplantae > Streptophyta > Magnoliopsida > Poales > Poaceae > Alopecurus > Alopecurus myosuroides. The sequence goes on from JAPCYS010000676.1 coordinate 4,388, forward strand.
CTTAGCCAAAATCACACTCATCCAAATAAGCATGTAGTATTGGTTTTTCCACTTATATCCACCATAATGCTACTTGCCAATACATTAAATTGTATTGACCCCCTTGTGCATGCATATTCCATCCTGCAGATGATTCTGAAGATGAGTGAAGATTTCGTTTAGGATCTCGAGTCTACCGCCAACATGTTTTGCCTGTGGCACATGAAGAAGATGAGGCTCAATGTTGCACTAGGTTTTTTCCGCTGTAATAGTTTCTATCCTTCTAGTCTTCTAAGACTATGCAAGTTGTAATGTTATTTTATAAAGAATGGATCATGCGATGTAATAGAATTTGACGCATTTGCATGATATTTTATTTTGTACTGTGGTGCTAGCAATTGATCCAGGGACTAGCACAATAACACAGGTGTTTCTTACATAAATGTTGGAATGCTACAGAATCTGCCTAATGTAAACCAAAAAAAACATAGTACCTCTGTTGTCATCATATGAATGCAAAGAACGAAAGTGTGAAAATAAGTAAACTCTAGATGTTTGGGTTAATGACATTCAGTGGTGTTAGAACTATTGTTTGAAACCATTAACAACTGAAATTTACTTCTCCTCAACTCCGTTATGATATCTTATAGTATTACAGATGCATAAACCTTGTGAACCAATTGAAAATAATGCACGGGAGGTTTCTAACAGGTGAAAGGAATTGATAGTTGGTGAAAGGGGATGAGCTAGTGGTAAGAAAATAGGTATACCTAGCAACTACGTTAAGTAGCCAATGATTGTTTTCCTTATTGAGGACACAAGTTCATGGTTTGCCAAGTGCATCCGTACATGTTTTGACTAGATAATTCATTTGGTCCTAAAAGATCATTGTATGGCCCTATCATTGTATGACTTGTGGTTTTATTCAAAATTTTATTGATCAACAATAATAATTAATTGATATGAACTAATTAAATAGCATTAAGTTACTATTAGTAGATCCTTCAACTCCTAAAATTATAAAATGTGAAAGTGGTTTAAAAATGGCTTTCCAAAAATAATATATGACTTGTAAAATGTCTCTAAGATTTTATTTAGACAATAACATCAATTTATTATTTTCTAAATTTTAAAATGGAATAAAGTTACCATTAGTAAATCACTGAAATCTTAAATTTATAAAATATAAAATTGATGTGAATTGACTTTCAAAAATAGTATTTGACATGTTTAATGTCTCTGAAATTTTTATTTAATCAAAAACTCATATTATTATTTTTTTATAATTTAAAATGTACATTTATCACTTTTAATGATTTATTTATATTTTCAAAAATATAAAAAGTGAAATGTGTTGAAATGTTTATAAAAATGTTATAAACAGAAAGATATTATTTTTACAAATTTTTAGAAATTAATTTGAGGTCAATTGGATTATTAAAACTAAAGATATTAAAAACAGGAATTAAAAGAAAAAGAAAAAAAATGTGATGACGTCATGATGACGTCATCATCGTCATCAACCTCCCTCTTCCGTTTCTTCCCGAAATGGGAGTTTTAATCCGCACTAACATTCTGCTGTTTCAGCCACGATTGATTGCTCCCCAGTGCCCCCCTTAAATCCATTCCTCCCCTCTCTCATTTTCCCTCTCATCCCTCTCCTTTTCATGCCCGTAGACCACCGCAATAGCTCGCCGGAGACAGAAACTTCCGCCGCCGTGTTTGCTCGATTCCGACGAAGGTAGGAAGCGATTGCCGCCCCTTTTTGGTCCATTCGATTCCCCACTGTCTGGCGCTTCTTATAAGACCTTTCTCTCAATTTTTGTCGCAGCAAAAGACGAGCTGGGAGCTCGCCGGAGCCGTAACCCGCACGGCCATCTCGGGATCTCCTCGCCGCCATTGTTTTTGAGCCCGTGGAGCCTCCTCGTGCTCACCATCGTTCCCGTCGTGCTTCACCGAGCTTCCCGGTGCCCTCGCCAAGCCTAGGAAGCCACTGGAGCGTCGCCGCCGTCCGCGCAGTGAACGCCAGCCACCGCACAGCCATTTACGGCGACCTCCCGCGCCGCCAGGTAAACCCTAGACCACGTGCGCCGTTAGATCTGATCTGGACGGCCCCCGTTAAACCACTTACCGAAAGGGTATTGACGAATAGGATTGCGCCAAGTCAGCAGCGCGCCGATTTGCTTATTCGCCGCTCGGCGCAGCACGTAAACGGCCCAGGCCCACTCCCTGTCTACCGCATCGCGCGGTAAATAGCCAAATTGGGCCCAACTGTCTCTGGGATTTATTCCCGAATAAAAACAGAATATCAATTTTGCAGAAAAGCCCCTGCAACTTCAAATCATCATATCTTTTCAACCACTTAGCCAAATTTAGCAATCTTGGACTTTTTGAAAAGCCCTTGACATCTAGAAACTTTTCGCACTGGCAAAATTCAAATTTGACAAACTTAAAATTGTTCATTTTCAAATATGCTTGTTTGATGAAATTTGGCATAATTCAAATTCTACAAATCCAAAAATTATAAATAAAATATATTTGGAAACCTTAGGATGTGTACTTTCATAAACTCTGTCCCAAAATAATTATTGATCAAATTAAAATTGATTTTAGAATTAAATTGTCTGTTTGAGTATTTTGACATAGAATTATTTCTATAAATAATTAGAAAATGTTTTCATAGGCAAAGTTGATTCTTTTGGTAGCCTTTAACCAGAGACATCATTTCCCAACAATTTTGGACACCCTTGGACCATGACCATGTATTTTAGCCAAAAATCCACCATAGTCCATCTAGTTATTATGTCTTAGATTTTATTTCTATCTCTTTCTACCATTGTTTGTTGTGGCCATTTTTGGATCCAAGACCAAGTCCCTAAAATTACCAAGTAGTGAACCTCAAACACTAGAACCCTAGTATTCTATCTACTTCTCCATTCCCCTATTCTTGCTTCAAGAAATCATCAAGTTAGCAAAATGGAGATCAAGACTCAAGCACAAGAAGAAAACTTCATTTTCAACTTAGTGGAAACATGAAGAGCTACAAGGAAGATCAATGAAGAAGTTTTGAAGAAAAGACTTGGACTCCACACTTAGAAGAAAACTCAAGAAGTACAAGTGTGAAGAAATTTAGAAGAAAACATCTCCCCCTCTCTTCCTATCCTTCTTCTTATTTTCTTTCCAATTTGACTTAGTGGTATTTGTGCCCATCCCATACCCAAACCAATTAGTGAAGTGAAAGCCCTGAAGAATCTATCAAGACCAAGAGAAGCACCACACCAAGGAAGGAAACAACTTAGATGGCATGATGATGATCTTCAAGAAGGCAATCACATGAGGTCTAGAAGCAATTCACACAAGTTGAAGAATAACAAGTTGTTTTTGTCCAACCATTGACCCAAATGGAAAATCCAAGAATTAGTAATATTTTTCCCTTTGATGATGAAGTTAGTAGACCTACCCTAACCACAATGGAAAATACTAACATAGTCACTCAAATATTTTTGAAGGTGAATATGACCAAGTGTTTGCATGTATTACTTTAGTTGAAGAAGTAATATGTTTATTCTAAGTGAACTCTTGGAAATTCCTCGACAAGTATGGTTATAATAAAGTTAGTTTTATACATAACTCAACCTAATCCATCCCAAGTAAAACCTTGGAGTTTCCTTAACAAGTATTGAACTCCAATCTTGACCTTGCCCTAGCCAACTTGGTACAACCCCTTTGTTATGATTATTTGCTATGTTTGTTTTCTTCACTTGTATGTTTGTTTGTTAGGATGCTTGTTTATTTGGTTTTGTTTTTTCAATGAATAGATTGTACGGAGAGCAACGATCTTTTGTGAAGAGTGTGAATTCTTCACCAACTTCAACAAGGCAAGTAACACATCATCAACTACCCATTATTTTCTATATGCATTAGTTGATTTTGAGTAGTATGCATGATAGGAAATTTTAAAAGTTATATTATGCTATGCTATATCCTAGTAGTGTGTAGCGATCCTTATACCTTGTTATTTTGATGACTTGGTACTTATTTAGATGCTTTGCCATGCTACAAAAATTTGTTTTACTAGATGTTGAGGAAAATTCTAAGTCTATACCTAATAATAAAGGCGTTAAGGATTCCTTGGTTTGGTTTGTTTTGGTAGGTCATTGAAACTATCCTCAAAGTTAACACAAATTACCCACCTTGCCACCGGTAAGTTGTACCTATTGGGGTCTATCTCTACCTAATCTTTACTTGGCGCTGGCTGAGTTTTTATTCGAAACCTGGTCCGGGTTTGGTTGAGTTTTTGTTTGAGGGATCACGTCCGTTTGGTGCACGTCAGCCGGATACCCTATATATATACATGCATCTACACGAGATCCAGCAGACGATATCGACACAACGAGAAGTACCCGATCCCTGCCCAGACCTTGATTTCCTAGCGTGTGCCTAGCACCTTATTTGAAGGAAGGCAGGTCATGTGCGGGAGAAGGCGTCACGACGACGGCTTGCGGCGGCGGCCTATGGATAGCAGGCTCTGGTCCAATAAGTGGACTCCGATGCGCTTTACACGAACGCCCCTGCGAGACAACCATTGTGGATATGGCTTCGACTTCGGCTATCGTAGGGCCTACGTTTTTAACGGCACCTCTACCGGTTTCTTGATGGGCGGCACAAAGGCCTGCCGAGTGGCGTTATTACCGGTGAGGTGCTGATTAGGGGCCGTGGACGGTGGTACGACGAGAGGAAGCGGAGGAGGCCGGCCATGCTATCCATGCTCTGTCGGGGCCTGTTAGGGCCCGTGGACGGAGGTGGACATTGCGTGGACTTCGTCGCTTCAATATTAAGAGTTGAGCAGTATCGAAACAGTACTCCTTGCCGGTTGTCGTAATACCAACAGCTGTATCGGTATTTTATAACTTCTGGTAAGATGCCTAATTGTCCAGAGTCAAGGATTTTTTAAAGGAGTACGTGCACAACCTAAGCTGAACTTTGGTGGAAGCTAGCTCAGCTCAGTCACTTTGCGGCTGCTTCCTTGCAGCATGCAGCTGCAGCTGCGTCGAGTAATTAATAATTACCATGATATTAATCAAAAGGATAGTCAAGTACAAATAGTCACAGGCGCGGTGCCTGACCTTAATATGGTGTGGGATTGATGGATAATCCTCAATGATGATGCATCTCTGCGAAAAACAAACATCTTGGCAATGATAATCTCTCTGCAGGGTTGGGCAGTGAATTGTACGGTAACGGTGTGTATGACAGCCGGTTCAGTAGATTTATTTTTCCATCTAATTCGTGTTGGTTTGGTCCACCTGTTGTAGTCTACAGACAATTGGGCGAGCAAGTGGTCTTCTTCAGAAGTGTGCCACACCATACATACAATATGTATTTATGATCTTGTAACAGTGTTTACCTTTCTTATAAATTTTGAGATGAATTTCAAGAATTCATAATATTTTTGAAGCTTGAAATCCTAAGAAGGATAGCAAGTCACCAGGCACAAAACACATTTTTTTCAGTTTTGGGCCACTACTCAATCTTGAAAGTTATTTCTTCCATTTTTCTAAATTATGGACTTCCTTATTTTTTTGGCATGATTATCCATCTGACGAGTCATCAAGCGAGCCAATTAAATCAGCCACACCTCCATTTGGTTACACCAGACAAGTAACCAACCTGATAAAGTGGACATTAAGTGACAAAAACTAGCATCATGGTAATAGGCCGGCTGATAGCTTGATCGCTTCAATTGTTGGGTAGTTGATAGCGGTTAAACTGAAGATTGCGCCCATGCTATAATTGCAATCAGTCTAAGCAATTCTCTGTTTTCTTTGTACCCTTTATCCATCTATCTAACTTATAAGTAATTTAAGTAATCACGGGAAGCTATGGTTGTTAAAATATTCAGTACCATTGATGCAGATTAATATGCAAAACCTGAGCTTTTTTTTCTATTTTGAACCAAAAAAAACCCCGGTGTAGTACGTCTATGCTTAAGTTGCACATCCAGGTCACTCCATTTTTTCAATATGCATGACAATTGCTGCCCTGCGTCACATGTCCCTAAAACAATTCACGTGTCGGAGATATAAACATGGGAAGAACGACATCTCAAAGCTAGGATACATTAAATCCACCAACAAAAAACAAATCAACTTAACTAAACAAAAAATCAAATAGATAAAATACAAACAACGATAAAAGAACAATGACTATTAAGATGACATTTTAAGGGGGGGTGAAAACAATGATAAGAGGTACCGGTGGGACATCAACTTGAAGTTGAGAGCGTTGCTTGTATTTTTTCTCTCCTGTTGCAACACATGGACATGTTTAGTATATGACTACAAATGGAATTTTGCTCATTTTTCACATGATGCCTTGGTCATGCACTTTTGATTTTTGTACGATTTTAGGAAACCAACTTGTAATCTTCATACATAAATCAAAATTTGATCATCCGTAGCAACGCACGGGCATTTTTGCTAGTATAACTAATGAATGAACCACCTGGGTGGAAGTGGTAAGACTGGTTTATGTTGAGTGTTGCCTCAGGGCCCTTATCTAAGGGTTATTCCACTTGAGGTTGTCACTTGAGGATGGCCACCCAGGAACAAAGATATTATTATGTCCCTCTAAATCTAGTAGCTTCCCGTGCAGCCTTTAGTCATATGGGCTCTATCTTGATCAACTAAGTTGAATGAACTCACTAGGCTTACCAGCAGATGTAGCATAATTATAGGTGGAACGGGTAAGCCAAACGGTGGTGGAATTTCTTCTGAAAGATCTCGTGTCAATCTTCTCCTTTCCTTAATGCACTCAGGATGTTTGGGGATTTGAGTCTTAAGGTGAAAGTGCACAAACTCTGCAGAGTCAACAAACTAAGATCTTAGCCGTGTCCCCGGTTATGGACAACTATGAGCAGCTGGATAAGGATTGACGGAAGAATCTCATCATCAATTTCAATAAGTAAAATTTGACCAAGTGAACAGTATTGTGGTGCTTGGATCTTAATCCAATGTTGCCACCCTTTTGAAAAGAAAAGTTTGTTTTACAAAAGTGATAGGAGAAAACTGGTTTTATGCAAACTTAGCCTAAACTCCACTCAACCAAATAAGCATGTAGTATTAGTCTTGCCATTTATATCCACCATAGTGTTACTTGCCAATACATTAAATTGTATTGACTCCCTTGTGGCTGCATATTCCATATTGCAGATGTTTCTGAAGACGAGTGAGGATTTCGTTTAGGATCTCGAGACTATTGCCAACATGTTTTGCCTGTGGCACATGAAGAAGATGGGCTCAATGTTGTACTATGTTTTCCGCTGTATATCTTTGTTTACTGCTAGTCTTCTAAGACTATGCAAGTTGTAATACTATTTTGTAAAGACTGGATCATGCGATGTAATAGAATTTGATGCATTTGCATGATATTTCATTTTGTACTGTGGTGCTAGCAATTGATCCAGGGACTAGCACAATAACACAGGTATTCCATCTTTATTAAAAGTTGGGATGCTACAAGAAAACAGCGGTGAGAGTGCCCGCGTGCATAATCATTGCTCACATTACACACTTTGTTTAATGCAATTATCTGTTGCTTGCAACTTAATACCTAAGGGGGTTCGAATGATAACCCGAGGGTGGATTATCAGTCATAGATGCATATGGATGTCGGTCTATGTATCTTGTTGTAATGCCCGCACTAAATATCATAGTAATCTTCATGTCATATTGTGCACTACGGTGCAACCTCTATTTGTCAATTGCCCAACTGTAATTTGTTCACCCAGCATGCTATCTTTTATGGAGAGACACCACTAGTGAAACTATGAACCCCGGTCCATTTTTCCACATTGTTAAACAAACCACAACAATTTCCTGTTTTCTTTACTTACTACAAGCATACACTGTTTTCCACACTATACCTCTAATCTTTGTTTTCAGCAAGACCGGCGAGATTGACAACCTCACTGTACCGCTGGGGCAAAGTATTTTGGTTGTGTTGTGTGCAGGTTCCACGTTGTTGCTGACACCGGTGAAGCACCAGCACCACCGTCAGTGGCATCAACCTTCCGAAGGTCCTGTTTCTCCTACTGGATTGATAACCCTGGTTCTTAACTAAGGGGAAAAATCCTACCACTGTTCTCATCATACCCTTCTCTTGGGGTTCCCAACAAAGTGCATCAAGGATATTTTCTGGCGCCGTTGCCGAGGAGAAGAAAGTCTTCTGGCAAGGGGAGTCTCTCACTCCCAACCTCTTATTTCGTTTATTGCCTTGTTTTTATTTTTGTCTTGTTTTTCTTCTCTATATTAAAAACACAAAAAAAATAGTTTACTTCATAGATGTTATTTATTTGCTTGCTTTTATTCTGCTAAAATGAGTTCCTCTGAGAATACCAAGTTGTGTGACTTCACTAGCACAAACAACAATGATTTTATTTGCACACCTATTGCTCCACCTTCTCCTACTGCTGCTTTCTATGAGATTAAACCTGCTTTTTTAAATCTTGTGATGAAAGAACAATTTTCTGGTATTAGTACTGATGATGCTGTTGCCCACCTTAATAATTTTGTTGAACTATATGAGATGCAAAAATATAAAGATGTCGATGGAGATATTATTAAACTGAAATTATTTCCTTTCTCTTTGAGAGGAAGAGCTAAAGAATGGTTTCTATCTTTGCCTAGAAATAGTATTTATTCATGGACTAAGTGTAAAGATGCTTTCATTAGAAAATATTATCCTCCTGCTAAGATTATATCCCTGAGAAGTGACATAATGAATTTTAAACAATTTGATAATGAACATGTTGCTAAAGCTTGGGAAAGAATGAAAACTATGGTGAAGAATTGTCCCACTCATGGACTGACTACTTGGATGATTATACAAAACTTTTATGCATGACTGAATTTCTCCTCAAGGAACCTATTGGATTCAGCTACTGGAGGTACCTTTATGTCCATCACTTTGGGCAATGCAACAAAGCTTCTTGATGATAAATTATTCAGAGTGGCACACTGAGAGAGCTCCACAAGGTAAGAAGGTAAATTCTGTTGAGGAAACCTCTTCTTTAAGTGAAAGGCTTGATGCTATTATGTCTATGCTTATTAATGGTAAAGCTCAAGTTGATCCTAATAATGTTCCTTTAGCCTCTTTGGTTGCTCAAGAAGAGCATGTTGATGTAAACTTTATTAGAAATAATAATTTTAACAACAATGCTTATAGAAATAATTTTAGTGGAAACAATTATAAACCTTATCCTCCTAATAATGGTTATGGTAATTCTTATGGCAACTCCTACAATAGTAATAAATGCTCTACCTCTGATCTTGAAAACATGCTTAAAGAATTTATTTGCACACAAACTGCTTTTAATAAATCTGTTGAGGAAAATCTTGGTAAAATATATGTTCTTGCCTCTAAAGTAGATAGCCTTGCTATTGATGTTGATTTACTAAAATTAAAGGCTTTGCCACAAGATGTTAAACAAAGTAAAACTTTGACTGCCATCCAAGTTCAAATTGATAATAATGTTAGGTTGATGGCTGAATTACGTGCTAGGTGGGAAAGAGAAGCTATATGGCTAAAAAGAATAATATTGCTAGAGTTTGCACTATCACAACCACTGGTAAAACTGAAGTTCCAAGTGCGTAAAGTAGTTGGTGTTAATAAAGTCCATGCTCCCTTGGTGAAACGTGCTAAATTGCCTCAAACTGCTGAAATTGTTTCTGATAAAAGTGCTGAAATTTTTAGAGATATGGGAGATAATGGTTCCATTACTTTTGATGATAATAATATTGATTTTGATGATTGCAATATCTCTGAATTTATTATGTTTCTACAAAATCTTTCTAGAAGTCCCAATGCTAGTGCCATGAATATGGCCTTTACTAAACATATTACCATTGCTCTCATGAAAGTTAGGGAAGAAAAGTTGAAACTTGAGACATCTATCCCTAGAAAATTGGCTAATGGCTGGGAGCCTATCATTAAGATAAAATTAAATGATTTTTATTGCAGTTCTTTGTGTGATCTTAGTGCTAGTACCTCTTTTATGCCTCAAAAGCTTTATAATATGCTTGATTTACCACCGTTGGAACACTGTTATTTGGATGTTCATCTTGCTGATAATGCTAAGAAAAAACCTCTTGGTAGAATTAATGATGTTCTTATTATGGTTAATAATAACCTTGCCCCTGTTTATTTTGTTGTTATGAACATTGAATGCAATGCTTCTTGTCCTATTGTTTTGGGAAGACCTTTTCTTAGAACTGTTGGTGCTATTATTGACATGGAAGAGGGGAGTATTAAATATAAATTGCCCCTTAAGAAAGGTTTGGAACACTTTCCTAGAAAGAATATGAAGCTACCTTTGACTCTATTATTAGAGCAAAATAATGTTGATGCTTCTTCACTTGAAAATACTTGAGTTTCCCTTTTATGCCTAGCTGAAAGGCGTTAAAGAAAAGCGCTACCGGGAGACAACCCGTTTTATTTTGCTGTTTTCAACCCGTTTTGTTTCGTTTTATTTGGTGTGATTTGCACCTGGGTGTTTTATATTTCCTTATCAACCCGGTGTATATTTACTTTTGATTTTTTATTGCTCCAAGTAAAGCCTCTAGTGGAAAGTTGAGCCTATATTTCGGATTTCTGAGCAGGAAACAAATTTCTTCTGTCCACTGTTAATTCTGTTAAAAATCATAGAAAATTCAAAATGACCTGAGCTTTTTTGTGCTTAATCTTGAGTTATATACGCAACTTTTCTTAGAAGCCACTTTTTGATTTGGGAAACAGAAGATTTTTGAAAAAATTGATCTTTACCCGTTGTTCTGTTTTGACAGATTTCCGCCATTTATCGCATTTGCATCTTAATCTCTTTCTTTTGGTGTTCTTTTGAGAAAAAGAGTTTCTAAAGAAGTTGTGACAGTATCTAATGTGTTTTTGAGTGTTATAATTGTGTTGAAACTGAACCATGTGAATTTATTATTTCAATTGCACTAACGTTTCTAATGAAGATTGTGAGAATTTTTGATGTGAAGGAAGTTTTCAAGGGTCAAGAGAAGAGGATGATATGATGTGATCAAGAAGAGTGAAAAGCCTAAAATTGGGGATGCCCTGGTAGTACATGCAACAAAATTCCAAGAAGACTCAAGCGTCTAAGCTTGGGGATGCCCAAGGCTTCCCCTTCTTCATCAACAAATTATCATGTCACTTCTAGTGAAACTATATTTTTATTCGGTCACATCTTATGTGCTTTGCTTGGAGCGTCTTTTATTTTTGTTTTCAGTTTGTTTTCGTTTTTGCTTTCAGTTTGTTTTTACTTTTTAAATAAGCTTGGTTGGACCCCAACATTCTTTTATTGGAGAGTGACACGCTCCGCTTTTTCATGAGAATACGTTGTATTTTTAATCTCTGTCTAGCTGCTGCATTTATTTAGCTCCTGTTTTGCATACATATCTTGTCAGAGCTGTTAGTTTTAGTAGTGTTATGTGAGTACTATCATGTTTGCTTGCTGTATCATAAAGAGTATTTTTGTTAAAGCATATTTTATATGGTGCTTGTTGGGAGAAAGAAAACTGCTGCTTGAAGTAGAATTTATAAGAGTACTAGTAGAAGCCTGTATAGACTGTGGCTAGGACTTTTTCATGCCATGCTAAATGTTATTTTAGTTTTAAAGCCTTGTGGTTATTGAGTAGCATGATTATCCTCAAATAGCTGAGAGTGTTTAATATGTCTTGAAAGATCCATGAGTTGTTCTTGTCATAGTAAAGCATCAATATATGGTATTCTCTTTTGAATGTTTTATTTGGTTGACTTGGCGCATGATCACACCTTGTTTATGACTAAAAACCAGTCACGAATAGCCTCCATGACAACTTAGTTTTTGAACTTGTGATACTGCTTATGTTTAATTGATGTTTATGTCGCTATGCATGATTATGGCTCTTATGCTCTCTTGATTTGTCGCTCCCAGTCTTTTGCTAGCCTCCACCTGTACTGAGTATGAGCTCTACTCGTGCATCCAAACTCCCTTAAACCAAAGTTTTTCTCATTGTGTACACCATACCTACCTACATGTGGTATTTAACTCCCACTCCAAAGTAAATTGCTCATGTGTTACCTTTAAAACCTTCAAAATTACTCCTGCTTTATGTTCCTGTTTTCCTCATGATGACGTAAATAGAGAATCTTTATCTCACTTGTTGATTGATTTCACATCCTGGACTAGTGGCTTCATCCGCTTATCCAAATGATAGAAGAGCTGGCAGCGGGGTGCCCAGCCCCAAATTAATGCAAACAAATTCTCTTCACTATTTTGCCCCTGATTTATCAGTCAAAACATAATTGTGTAAACAAAAGGGAAATAGGGATGACCTTCTACACCAGTTGCGTCCTTCATCATGGGAGCCGCTCTTGTGAATCCAGTTGGCTTGTGACGTACTGTATTTTCTTTTTACCATTCGTTGACATTAGCATACATCTCCCAAAATATAGACACTCCTCCACGGTATGTGATTGTTGGCAGGCACCCGAGGATTCGGTTAGCCATGGTTTGTGAAAGATGGATGGGAGGAGTGTCAAACTTTTAATACCTCTGTTTAATAAAATAAAAGCTCTAGCACATGAGTAATCCCTGCTTCCCTCTACGAAGGGCCTTTCTTTTAGTTTTATGTTAAGTCTCCATCTTCTAACTTTATGCACAGTTGAGAGAGCATCTTTACCATTCTGAGTTCTATGTGCATTTGTCCCATAAGTATCAATAATTACTTCATGATGTGCTATAATTTATTCTTAAATTATTTGGTCTAGTCTTCCTCATGAACTTTGAAGGTATCCTGACATTTATGTTTTGCCCCACTCTTAAGGACTATCGAAATATCACTTTGCCATGTTTTCTCTATACCTGAAACAAACGTTTAACTTTTTTTGCATTATTATTCATGATCATTTATTTGATTTACTCTTCGTGATGCAAAGTAATTGCTATGCTTTATTATTAAAGTTTTATTTATCATGCCTATGTTTAAAGTTTTATGATCTCAGCGTGCATATGCTTTTACATTAGATTGATCAAGTTTATGTTAGTAGCATGTCACCTCAGAAATTATTGTTTGGTCGTTTACCTACTCGAGGACGAGTAGGAACTAAGCTTGGGGATGCTTGATACGTCTCCAACGTATCTATAATTTCTGATGCTCCATGATCATATTTTGCCAATTGCTACTTGTTTTCTTCCTTATTTCTAGCATTTTTATACGTTTTCCGGGACTAACCTATTAACAAGATGCCAAGTGCCAGTTCCCTGTTTTCTGCTGTTTTTGGTTTCAGAAAAGTTGTTCTGCAAACATTCTCGGAATTGGACCCCACAAAGCCCGAAGTTCCTATTTTCCCCGGAAGCATCCAGAACACCGAAGAGGAGTCGAAGACGGGCAACAGGGGGGCCACACCATAGGGTGGCGCGAGTCCCCTTGGCCGCACCACCTATGGGTGTGGGGCCCCTGGAGCTCCACCGCCTTTGCCCTTTCACCTATTTAAGCCCCTCAGATGGAAAACCCTAAACACGTGATAAAAAATCCCCGAAAAGATCCGCATCCGCCGTCACCGTCAACCCTAGATCAGGAGGTTCTAAAGTTGTTTCCGGCACTCTGTCGGAGAGGAGATCATCACCGGAGGCTTTTACATCACCATGCCTGCCTCCGGAGTGATGCGTGAGTAGTTCATCCTTGGACTACGGGTTCGTAGCTGTAGCTAGATGGTTGTATTATACTCTTATGCCTCCATGTTTAGATCTCGTGAGCTGCCTATCATGATCGAGATTGATCTTATGTAATTCTATGCGTTGTGTTTGCTGGGATCCGATGAATGAACTTATGCCAAGTTGATTATAGTCTTTATTTGCAAATGCTATTTGTGATCTTGCATGCTTTCCGTTGCTAGTGGTTACTCTGGCCAAGTAGTTGCTAGTGACTCCAAGAGGGAGTATTTATGCTCGATAGTGGGTTCATGCCTCTTTTTCGCCTTGCTCGAGCGACAGAAACGTGAAGGGGGAGGATGTGATGTTGCCATTAGGGAGAAAACAACGGTGAGAGTGCCCGCGTGCATAATCATTGCTTACATTACACACTTTTGCAATTATCTTTTGCTTGCAACTTAATACCTAAGGGGGTTCGGATGATAACCTAAGGGTGGATTATTAGTCATAGATGCAGATGGATGTCGGTCTATGTATCTTGTTGTAATGCCCGAACTAAATATCATAGTAATCTTCATGTCATATTGTGCACTACGGTGCAACCTCTATTTGTCAATTGCCCAGCTGTAATTTGTTCACCCAACATGCTATCTTTTATGGAGAGACACCACTAGTGAAACTATGAACCCCGGTCCATTTTTCCACACTGTTAAACAAACCACAACAATTTCCCGCTTTCTTTACTTACTGCAAGCATACACTGTTTTCCACACTATACGTCTAATCTTTGTTTTCAGCAAGACCGGTGAGATTGACAACCTCACTGTACCATTGGGGCAAAGTATTTTGGTTGTGTTGTGTGCAGGTTCCACGTTGTTGCTGACACCGGTGAAGCGCCAGCACCACCGTCAGTGGCATCAACCTTCCGAAGGTCCTCTTTCTCCTACTGGATTGATAACCCTGGTTCTTAACTAAGGGGAAAACTCCTACCGTTGTGCTCATCATACCCTCCTCTTGGGGTTCCCAATAAAGTGCATCAGTGTTGAACCATTTTGTGTTATGGATTTGGTGTTATGGATTTTATGGTTGTTATCGTTATATCTTATTTGGCAAGTATTCATATTTTTATATCATATATATCCTTGCTAGGTCTCTAAAAGTTAGGAGGATCACACATTCTAAAAGAGAACAAAGTTTGCCTCATTAAGCAAATATTCTTGATGCTTCACTCTCTTAAGAAGTGCTCGTCCAAATTTTTTAGACCTCTCTTAGTGGTGATGTCAATCTCCAAAAAGGGGGAGATTGAAAGTGCATTTGCATTTTGATCTCTCTTAGGTTTTGGAGTTGATAACAACACTAGTAAGAATCTAACAGTGCGTCTAAGTATTTCAGGAAATATCATCTTGACGCAAAAAGTGAAGAGTGTTCAAAGACAAAGACACCAAAATCAACTTGGTCAAGCGGTAGTACCGGACGCCTCAGCGGTAGTACCGCTCTGCCCAGCAAGCGGTAGTACCGCGTCTAGTACCGCCAGACTAAATTTGGCTTCTGCATTCAGCGGTACTGGTTCGGTAGTACCGCTGTGACTTAGTTGGTATAGGAGCAAAGCCTTGCACGGCGGTAGTACCACTACCGCCAGCGGTACTTCCAGGAAGCGGTAGTACCGCTGGCAGTACCGGTCAAAGTACCGCCACTTCGATTTCAAAAGACCAACGGTAGTACCGGTGGGTACTCGCGGTAGTACAGCCGTTGGAAGTACCACGGTACTTCCGCGGTGGTACCGCCCGCACCCTGTCACTGGGTCGCTGCAGTACCGCTCACGTTACCAGGTGGTGGTAGTACCGCTGACCCCAGCGGTAGTACCGCCAGACACGAAAAAGGGTCAAACGGCTCGTTTGGGGAGGGGGCTATAAATACCCCATCCCCTTCTCCAAAGGGTGACTCGAATCAGCATTGAAGACAAACATTTATTGAGTCTCCAAGAGCTAGATTTCTCTCAATCCCTCCACCCAAACTCGTTGATACTTGGAGGATTGAAGGAAAAGACCCCGATCTACATCTTCACCGAGCCTATCTTCATCTGCCCCTCATATTCTAGAGGGATCTAGTCTAGGGTTTCCTTGTGGAAAACCTAGACTCTACTGCTACACTTGTTGGTGATTTGTGATTGTTGGGAGCCCCCAATTTGGTTGTGGGTGTGTGCCCCAAACTTGTTTGTAAATGACTCGATTCCCGCCTCAAAGGGGATCAATAGTGGAAGGTGGACCAGGCCTTTGTGGCGGGGTTCATCGGAGAATAGGGTGAGGCATTTGTGGCGTTGAGTAAGTCTTCGTGGCGAGCTCACACCCCTCCAACGAAACGTACTCCCTTAAGAAGGAGGAACTCGGGAATACATCGTGTCTTCGTGTGCTTCATATCGGTTACCTCGTTCACTTCCTCCTTTACTCGTGCTTGCATTGTTATTGTGCTTGTTCTTGTCATATAGTTAAATTCACCATAGTTGCATCATCTAGAGAATTTACTTTTGTGTCAAGGCTAATTGTGAAAGAAAAATTAAAATTGGTCGTAGCACCTATTCACCCCCCACTCTAGGTGTCCATACTATATTTTCAGGTTTTTTAGGCTAATCAATTCTTACGGGGCTTATAGGGTGCTAATTCCTGGACAAATAGTTTTTCACTAGAGACCTCTAAACGTGAACGGAGGGAGTATCTCACGTATTTAGAATAGTAAATATGTGCACGCATCCACCGTCGATGGAGATTTACTTAAATCTCAGTCGCCTTAGACCTATACCTGGCCATCGAGCCGGCCCGCTATAGAATTGGCACGGAACGGATGCGGCCCAACTCGCTTGGCACGATTACTAACCGTATCGTGCCGGGCCGGCCTGCGTGCCTCGCTCGCGAGTTGGGCATGGCCCATCGACACGATTAAGACACGACAGACCCAACGGGCTGGGTGAGGCACGACCCGATTAACCATATTTTGGCCCGATTAAGGCCCAAATAGCCAGAAATTCGAAAATAAAAGGAAAAAATAGAAAAAATCTAATTGTGTCGTGCCGGGCCGGCTTGCTCGTAGTGATCTGGAAGTCGGCCCGAACCCGTCCGTGCCCGTGCCGGGCCGTGGCCCGTTGTGCCATGCCGTGCCCGGGCCGGGCCAAAAGTGGCGTGCCTCGGCCTGTTTGGCCAGCTATGCTTAGACCTAGTCGGTCCTAAAAAAAAATATAGTGACCCCCAAATATGCTGCTTTGGACCCTAAAACATCCCAGATGAGCACTCAAAACACGAACCGAACTGGCTTCGCCTTCGCCGCCGCCTAAATCCAAACCATGGCCACTACCGCAGCCGCCGCGGGAGCGCCCCCGGCAGTTCCGCCCGCGGTTTTGTCCGCCGCTGAGGATACGCTGGCGGCCACCGATTGCGTGGGAGACCACCTCGCTGAGCTAGTCGCTGCGGCGGCTGAAGACCCCGACGCATTGGCCGAGCTGCCGCCTCTGTTCCGGGCACGAGCCTTCCTCGCCGTAGCTCATGCCGCAACTTCCCTATTTTCAGGCAGGGCCTCGCGCCTTCTCGTTTTTTTTTTTTTAGATTCCTCGCCGTAGCTGCCGCCTCCTCGTTTCGCCATATAACATGCGTACAATCTGCTTTCCTTCTGATTAAAGGTGCCTTTTCGGGGTTTTGCAGTGCGGCTGAGGTGTTCGGGGATTAATCCGGACGAGCACCCTATCAGGAAGGAGTTCGTAAGATTCTCTTAATCCCCGAGAATTCTAATTATTTTTATATCGAAGAGGTGCTAGTTGGAACACACATGTGATGTTCCCCTGTGGTTGATGCGCGAAAATATGTGCTATGTTGAATAGTAATACTACTAGGACACGCGTAGCTGCGGAACAGAAAAACAAGGTGTAGCATAGATTACTCAAGTTATATGTTGAATCAATTCGCTTCCATGTTTTAGCAATTATGGACTACAGACAGAAGATTTAGCTACTATTTCTTGCAAGGCGAATTGGGACAAGTTCTATAGACCAGGCGAACCTTGGGAGAAAGATCTGGATATGAACATTTTTTGATACTTGCAATTCTTGGGTGGAGGATCCTGTGACATGAGCAAAAGAAAAAAGATTATTACTTTCTATTGTTGTCAAAATTGTTTCTCACAAGTTGGAGTCTTGTATTGCCACAACCCACAAAGTAGGAGGCCTAAGAGCTCTCCTTTTTTGTTTTGTAGGAGAGGTTAAGCCTATGTCAGGAGAAGTTAAATCGATTAGAGGAGTGGGACAAGGGTAATTGACTCATTCATTTCTGGCTTATGAATAGATATGCAATAATGATCTTGGATTCTGAATTGCAGCACCACTGCGCCCTACCACCACTGTGAATACACAAGCAGCAGCAAGGTTCATTGGTCGTTCATTGTCCCATTTGACACCCGGTACATATTGCTTGTTGAATTTCTACGTTTTTCTGTCTTTAAAGTATGGAGTTGAAGTTTTGATTCTTGTTACTTCAGACCAGAAAAAGAGCATGCAGGCAATCAGCAAAGGGGAAGGAGTGGGCTGGTCTGGGAAGAAGAGGAAGTCACAGCCATTGCCAGAGAGGAAATCTGTTCGTGCTGCTGCAGAAGAGTTCCTTGCGAAGGCTTCTCAGGAGCTTATGGGGTATAATGGTAGCAGGGTGAAGGGCCCTGTTAGACTTGTTCCTGATGAAGATGAGGAGTAGATTGATATGTTGGTCTTGTGCAGCTATCAGGTACTTATTGTTGCCTTTGTGCATCCATAACCTCATTGCAAACAAGGTCTGTCTCCACAATGACACTGTTTGATGAGCCCCCCTTCTCTGGGTATTAGCATCCACATAATCTCTACTATATAATACAGCTTAGGGTGACCATCGTACGTCGTGAGTTTTTCATGTTACCCCCCCTGAAAAACTAGGCAATCAAGCCGCAGTCCTTAGTTTGTACCAGTTCGCTACGACGTGAAGTTCCATCTCGATCCATCATGGGCCAAGCTGCTGCTGGGCCAGCGTATCTGCACACGGCTTGGTTGCCTACTTCTTTCTTTATTCCTTCTGAGAATAGAAATAAAGCTAATCAATCTGTTTTCTCAAAACAAAAAAAAATTCAACCCGTAGATGGCATGTTTCGGCCGAACGATGCAGTTCTAGCTAGCCAAGTTTGTAGAAGAAAAAAAACGTACAAGGTGCTAACTTGCCTCCCTGGAACGTGCATCCATGGACTTACACCAACTTCTTTTACACATTATCTCTGCATCTCTACTCTCTACTATATATAGTTTCTCTTAACAACCGTACGTACGTCAAGAAAATCAGAATTAAGTCGTTGTCACTAAAAAAGCCAGAATTTAGTCGTGTTGTATGGATGTCTCTCTCGCTCAAGAACCGACCCTAATCTCTACTCACTCCGTCTCATATTAATTGTCTCAAAGTTGGATACAAATGGATGTATCTAGACATATTTTAGTGTTAGATACATCTACTTTTGTCCAACTTTGAAACAATTAATATGAGACGGAAGGAGTATACTATGTAGTTTCTCTTAACAATCGTAGGTACGTTAAAAAATCAGGATCAAGTCGTTGTCGCTAAAAAAACCAGGACTAAGTCGTGTTGTCTGTGTATGTCTCTAGCTCGATAAAAACCGATCGCTAATAAAAAAAAATTAGTATATCGTGGCCCTGAATATTTAAGGTTGTCACTCCCTAAAGCAAACCTTTTCTTTTCATATGGTTTACTATTCATTTTTACACAGTTATACTCTAATTTGATGCCACACACGTTTTTTTATAACCGTAGTTAGTTAAATTTAATTAGCAGATTAGTATGTTTTTTTCCTTCTGCTTTGGACTGGTTTAAGTTCTCAAGGAAACCTACTTTAGAACCGCCCAACAGGCACCCTGTAAATCTTGGTTAGATTTAATTAATGATGACCATGCGGGTTTATTTTACTGTAATGCTTCTAAATTAGACAGTATAAGTTGAGTGAAACACACACAGTAGATAATCAAATGTGAATCTATCCCTTTGGTATAAAGTTATATTGTGATCTCCATGTTTACTTTTCCGTCCCTCTTTGGTAAGGATATTAAGTGCACCAATCGCACTTGAAGGTTTTGTGGAATTAGTAATGCCTAATGTCGATCAAAAGTTAGTTCGTTGGTGTCAGATTACTAGATTGTAGTGTCTGGAACTGTGACATCTTGTGCGCTAGCTTTCCATTTGACACGCAGATGTTTAATTTGGTAGCCTATTGTACGCGGTTCAGTGCACAGTGTAGTGTTTGCAGATTCAAGTATACGTTCCTTCCACAGCGCTCTGGTGTCAAGATGAGTCATCACATGGCCAATGTGCATTCTGATGGAGCACCAAGGTCAGCAGCAGGAGCACAGTGACATAATACCTTCAGGATGACATCCGAGGCATGTAGTAAGCATGGTAGCCAGAGTTCAGGAGCAACAAACCTGCATGTGCTTACGTGAATCTGTCCACCAATGCAGACGCTAGCAGGAAAATAGATCCTGGAGAATAGCTACAGTGTCATGAAGGAAGAACTGATTACCTTGGAGATATAATTGGACAAAGAACGGATCAGCTAGAAACATACTCGGAAAGGGAGCGCTAGCTGGGGCAAGTACCATCCATGAGAATATCAAGGAAACAAACTAGAAGGCAGAAAGATGTTACTTCTCATATACTCATAATCTACTTATCAGATGGTGGTGCAGCACAAGCTCTCGGGAGATTGCAGTGCCGATGTCAACTTGATACTGTGTCTTTGGAACATCACTGGCAACAGTAACACAGCTCGCCAATGTGATGCAACAAAGAAACAGCGGCAGAAAGCCTAACGCAGAAGCAAAGGCACATATGATTGCAACAACAGTGGCTGTGGCTGATCCAGCTCAATATAGTGATGCACCCATGTACATATGAGCTGGGATCCGTTGTCCAGAGATGGAACTGGTCATTGGAAAGAAATTGTACGTTACAAGCGAGATACATGCATCTGTACATGAGCGTATTTTATTCTGGTTTGTTTTGTGCAGCTGGATAGTCCTAATCCTTTCACCAGGAATTTGGATTAGTGAAAAAACTTGTCATTAGGTTTTGCGCACACAAAATATGCGAGATGTTCGCTGTGATAAGAGAGAGGTCCTGGCCATGCATGGAAGGTTGCCAGCTCTGAAAGGACCCCATGGATGCCCACAATCTGGGAGTGGTTCTGTTTCCAATCTTTGTGTACAGGCAACCCGAAGACCAAGAGTGCACATGTTCCTTTCTCACCATGCTTCTCTTCCATTATTCGTGTTCTGATCGGCGGAATAGGATTTCAACCACTCTCGCTGCCAGCAGCAGGATCACAGTAGTAGAGCAGAGTATAGGCGGATGCCATCTAACTGTCTGCGGTGCCGGCAATAGTACGAGATTATATGTGAACAAGTGAGAAAACAGAACCTACTGCCCACAAAATAAATCAAATCTCAGCTTTTGGGCAACCATATTAGTAATCACATGACAGATACACAAAATAACTACCGGAATATCTTTCAAAATTGGACCTATAAACTTATGATTAACAAATTAATGGATTCCACTATTTAGGTTAAATGAAATTCAAGGAAGTAACATATAAGCAAGTAGAAAATATATTGTTCCAAATATTTGCAATTGGAGATCTATCTACTCCGACACCGTACTAAAAAATTGTATTTCACATATTTTTAGTGTTATCTAATAGTTAATAGTTTTCATTGTTTCTTCCGAACATCTCAATTAACTCATAAAGAAATTACATCAGGCATTTTTGTCCTAACCGAAAAATTATGTATTTTAGATGCCAAAACTTACGCAAAGATAACATACAACCTGATACCTGCTTGATTATACTAAAACTAACCTAGAGATAAAGTGAAAGATACAAATTCTAACCATTCACCATGCAAGTATGATTTAAATGAAAGAGTTGTAATAACATTTAGGATAGATACTTGAACACACAAGAGAATAAGGAAAGTTAGAGAACGTATCATGTCAGCATCAAATGTATTTGAAAGCATATTTATTATTGGAAAATCTCAACTACATTTGAACTTGAAAAACAACATCAACACCATGCCTTCATCCAAAAGGAGTTTAATCTCTATATTTTGTCACCATCCTATTAACAGAAGAGATTTGGTGGAGTGGACAGGGAAGGGCCGAAATAAATAAGTGTTGTCTCACTGGAGACTAACCTGCATGGTGTGGGAGTTGTGTAGTGGCGGCTGGCTTAGGGAAACCCTTCATCAGTGCAGTAGGGTATACTAGCCAGGTCCGGGCATGGCACGCCGCCCAAACGGTAGCTGCGAGTTAAAAAATAGAGGATGTTTCATGGTATACTATACCCGTAAGGCGAGTGTGCAGTTCTATTGGGAAATTTGCTACAAGCTCAGTACTGATCTGGAGAAACCATTTAACACGGGGAGGATATAATATTAGTACTACTGGGACCCTATTATATGGTTTGCAGGAACATTCAGCAACGGCTGATAATGCTAGGACCTAACTCATCATTTTGTTTGTTTTTTGGTTTGTAAGTTCTGAATCACAAACTAAAACAAAAAATTCAACCAGATCCTAGTTTAATGGAAAAGGGCAATCTGCAACAGCCACTGCACATGTGTATTTGTGAAAACCGATTCAATCAATACACATGTATGACTTCTATCATGACCACATTTAAACATTTACATTGTTTCTACAGGAACTCCATTATCACTTATACCTTCTGTCATGCCCTCATATTCTCATATTCATAAAATCTAAATTATGGAATTTAGAACCTCAGCCCTCAAGCTGCTTCTGTGAAAGGTGGGGTGAAAGTAAGGAAAAATATTTATAAGGAGAATTGACTCTTACAAGAGTATATAACTATTAGTAACTTTCCCTCGGCCTCTATTGATTTGGAAAATGGATCTGGGCAACTGTAAGGTTGTCAAACCATCTTACAACACCCAATCTACTATATAACACTGACTGCATCGACTAAGCTATTATCACCCTAACACTTCGCCGCCTCTGTGAAACATGCGCACCACAGTAAGCTATATGCATATCTTTCATCTTTGCTCTAACACTAACCTCTTAGCACACAACATAGAATAATGGTACAACTTCCTGCAACCCACAACTCCTATTTTACAAAAATGTATTCCACCATTGGGCTATCTGGTAGGGAAGAAGAACGGCAACATTGTCGCCAGGAGAATCATGAAACTTGCTTTTTCATGCGGAACTCCCTGCAGGACATAGATTTAAGCTTCACTGAGCAAGCATTAGGTAGCTCTTGCTCCATCTACTTAGTCAGCCAGTGTTCAGTGTTTTTGGGCCAGCAAGGGAAACATTTTTTCCATCATTGTTTGCCTTGTCATGAAGACGGCAAAGAAGCTCATTCCAAGTACCGGAGACGCCAGGCAAGCACCAATGGGTGCAGTCCTGTTTGTGGAGAGGGACATGTCCTAAAGGGAGGCATAGTGAGAGGTGACCGCCTTTTTGCCGCGCCGTCATCTGTGTCTCGTTCAGTATAGATAACCCAGGCAGCTTAGGTCTGATGCTCTTCCAAGATCATTATTCACAGGTTGAGGCACTTCAACCTATTTCTCCATCGATTTAAACGGCGTCGCATCTGGAAGGGTTTCCAAGCGACAACTCCCTCTACTCCTCCAGTTGTATGCTTACTGTGATGCCCCCATACCAATATGCACACTCCTTATATAAGAAACCCTATCATGATGTATACCTTCTGACGTGCCCTCATCTTTCCAAATTATCGAATTTACAACCTTAAGCATCGGGCTGCTTTTGTAGAAAATATTGATAAGTAGGAGAATCGACTATTATAGAGGAGTATCTAATTATTAATAATAACTTCCCCTCGGCATGTGTTGATTAGGAAAATGGATCCTGGTAACTGTATGCTTGGCAAACCATCAGGCGTCATTAACTTGTTGCATCCATTTCATATGCAGAGAACCACCCCGAGCATGGAGAATCTGAGAGGCAGCAAGGACCAGAACAGTTAAGCTAGCTTTAACACCCTAGCAGTGCGGCGAAGATACTAATACTATTTTATGAGCAAACAATGTGCACCCAAAACAACATTTGCGTCATATCTGAAAAGTGGAGATATGCCATGCCAGTTCATGATAGAAATCGTATTGTCCATAGCAATGAATTAGATGCAGCATTATTACCCTCTTCCTGTTGAACAGACTGTGATGATGTTCTCTATTTCATATCTACAGACTGAAAGAACATAGGTTCTAAATCCTGTTTTGAGTGTTTGATTACAACATATAGATAGACTAATGTGCTTTGCTAAGTGTACTCAGAAAATATCGACCCGCAAATGTCTTACAAGGTTCAGCAATGTGTGAGAAAAAGTTACGGGAAAAGACGAGAAAGAGGAGAAAAGAAACGGCGAAGAAAAAGGGTAAAAAAGAAGAAGGCAAAGGGGTGGCCGGCCTCCTGGCCAGCCCCAGGCCGGCCTCCAGGCCGGGGCGCTCGGGTGGGGGGGCGGCCTCGCCTCTCTGCCCCCGCCGGCCCCAGGCCGGCCTCCAGGCAATGATTTACTCGAAGGAGATACGGTGTGGCATTTGAGGCCTACTCGGTGTTCCACTTTGGTGGCACCGCACCGCTCCAACGGAGATTAGCTTCCATTGGGAAGTGAACTTCGGGATAAATCTCCGCGTCATTATGTTCGGTTATTCCTCAACTTACCTTTACTTGTTACTACTAGCTTAGTCATATTGCCCACCTTGTGCTAGTTGTAATTGCTCAACATATAGGATTGTCCATCTAGTCGCATACTCTAGATAATCTATATTTGAGCTTTGCCTTGTTAACTTGAAAAAGAAGCTAAAATTTGTAGTTAACCTATTCATCCCCCTAGTTAACATCTCGATCCTTCACAGACAAACCAAGAAATTATAGAACGATTGCTTGGTCGACCTGCCGATAAAACTATTAGTATCCTAAGTTTGCACACTCTAATTTAACAAAAAGAATTTCAGTTTCTACATAGCATGGTCATCAACACTGAGTAGCAATATAAAGCAGAAACAACAGTAAATCATTGCTGTACTGGTATACAGAGAAAATGCAAACACAAAACATCACTAGTGAAAGGTAGACCGTAAGAGATCATACAATCAGCACGTACCATGATCATATTGACCATGATGCTTTCTTTTCTTAGATCTTCTTGGAAATCTTGGATAGGAGCAAATCAAGCACAACCTGCTGTACATACCTAAACGTACAAGATGGACTATTTCCCACACAAAATCAGACGAGTGGCGACGGATTTCTTTTAAGTCTGGGCAAAATTTAAAGCCTAAAGAATTGACCCAGAAACCAAAGTAATGTACACACATTAATACTTTATATATTTCTAAAAAAATTAGTAATGGACATCGAAATATATTTAAATAGAATCAGAATCTATAAGCATATTAAAAAAATTCCGCTTTCAACAGAAATGTCTCAAAAAAATATACATATTACTAACAGCTTGGCATGCAGCGGTAACTCGCCATTGATATCTTTAATAAAATAAAGCTAATGAGCTAAAAAAAGGCCACACCAACATTTACCGAGATGGAACATGCAAGAAATCTGACCAATGGATTTGAGGTTTATATCGAGTAATATATTAATACCTAAAAAAGAAAACATGGAACTAAATCTGCACAAACATTGCAATTTAAGAAGTGGAACAAAACTTTTTCTTTTAAAATGCATGACATTGCATGTCTTCTGGCTAGGATCATCCAAATCAAACCAGGATGAGTGAAAAAAAGTGAAAAAAATATACAATAGGAGGATTGCTGCTCATTTGATGCACACATCCAACCAGTTACATCCAAGCTTACGAAAAGAAAGTTATACCATAGCCTCCTTAACCTATAAGTCAATCTAATGTTTTTGTGGTCAAGTTACATGTATACATACACTTGCAATACACTTAAGTTCAGGATGATCCTAGCAAAAAAAAGTGATCACACCTCACACCTTACATTTGAGGCAGGCAGCAAATCTCTAACCACCTGTTTAGGAAACATATTATTTCCTCTATATATCATGCAAAGAAAATATATCGTTCTGCCTCACAGATAGAACTTATCAGTTTTCTTCTTAATTGTGGTATTGTAATTTTCCTAATAGAAGAAAACCAATCATGATAATTTGATAACTAAATATTAAGAGAAGGAGCAAAATATCTTGAGAGATAAGAAACCGGAAAATGTCCAGACCAGGCTATCTGAATACATCTATAAATAAATTTGGTTTAAGACATTATTGAGAAAAAGATAACATTATCGTAGAAAATAACCTTGCTACAATCCGCGCATATATCATTAAGGACCAATCGTAAAGAATGGGAGCGAGACCAATTTTAGACTGCATTCTAATTCTCCATGTCTCTTGATCCATATGGCAAAAAAGGATCTCGACTAATTTTCTTCTGTTATGGCAAGTTTGCAACCTGAAACAGAAATGGTGAAAGTGAAACCCTCAATTTTCATCACGAGGAAACATGCTAAGATAATGTTCTCTATGGAGGATAGAAAGCAACGAACTGTAGGTTGGGATGCCAAATTATAAAATTATTTCCAAAATGGTTGCGTTGTACATATACTCTGATCATTACCAACTGAATAGGTCCCTGGATAGCAGTTAAGGCAGAAGCGTTGCAAGCTAAAATGACATCACAAAACATGCACCATTAATACTCATCTGTGATCGTAAAACAACTTAAAGTCTGCACTTTCCAAAATCACATAGTAATCGATAATCACATACTTGAACCAGAAGGCAGCTTATAATACCAAAGGTCTCCTATTGGCAGAAAGCATGAAGTGCTCAAACTATAAGCTGGCCTCCATCCGATTGGAGGAAAGCACAAAGTGGTCCAAAACTCTTACTCCCTCCGATCCATATTAATAGGTGTTGAAGTGGATGTATCTAGCAATAAAACATGTCTAGATACGTCCACTTCACCACCTAATAATATGGAACGGAGGGAGTAACTACATCCGATTAGAGGAAGCATGAATTGCTCCAATTCTAAGCTAACCTCCATCTGATTGCCACAAAGAACAAGTGCTCCAACTCTAAGCTGATAACCCCATTCGTTGCAAGAAACTCAACGAACAGCTAAATGATGCACAAAATTCTAAGCCCAAACGATTTTCCCAGCTTCATCAAACAATAATCTAGAGTTCAAGACCAGAATGCATGAACCACACAAAATAGGGCATCTTCATCCAATGGAGGAAATCAACTTAATCGGCTCACCTTCTCAGGTGTGATCCAGAGCTAGGGTTGCAAGCGGCGGCCCGTAAAGTCCCGCATAACGTGACATGAGTTCAAACCAACAAAATATGAGCAGCAAGATAAGAGACGAGAGAACTCGAGATCGGGGCGAGCCATGATGGCCAGCACCCTGGGCACACACCGTCGCCGAGGAGGACCCCTGTTTTACCAACGGTTTAACCATCTCTACAGGGCTCGATTCGGATCTCTAGAAGCGGCGGCGGTCTCCGGACGAAGCTGTGTATCCCTAGGCTGATGGAGCACACCATCGACAACGTCGCCAATGTTGATCATCTAGTCCGGCAAAGAGTTGCAACGGGATAGGCAAAAAAAGGTAGGAGGAGTAAGAAGAATACGGAAGAGGAAGGCTTGACGGAAAAGCCGAGACAGGATTTCACCGGAGGCTTCTAGAGAAAATGGGACACACAGAGGGCTATAGAGCGCAGCAAACGGACACGAATCCACCGGGCCCACCAGGCCACCACGACTACAATGTGAGGCGCGAACGAGTGAGTAGCTAAGCAGGCTCCAATACGAGCGCGCCGTACACGTGTCGGCCTCTAAATTAGGGCCGTGACCATCAAAATTAGGAGAAAAATTAGATCTCACGGTGTTTAGGATAGTAGATATATATATGTGGAGAGCTTCAGGTATGAGCCTGATGGGCCGAAAAAGGGAATGACTGGAATAAAAAAAAAGAGCAATGGAAAATTCCATCATCTCCTATCTGCTCCGTGCTGCAAAATTATTAAGAAGAAAATTAGATAAAAAAAGTTGTATTATCAACGTTTGCGTTAGAGCATCTCCAACAGGCGTCCAATCCCGCCGCGCCCTAAAATGCGTATCCAGGGTCGCGCTAGCCTATTTGTAGCGCCGCGCGGGCGACAGAAATTTCAGCCGCGCTAAACTAGAGCGAGCGCTAGGCCGCCGTTTCACCAGCCGCGCTAAAATGCAGCGCGCTGCTAGCCCGGTGCTTTTGCAATATTTTCACACAAAACAAGCATATATGCAATATGAACTAGCAAAATACACAACAATGAACATTTTGAACATCATCAATAAAGCATTGTGCATAGTTCAAAAGTATCTCCACAACATAGTTCATGCCAAATTAAAGTTGACACAAATGAAACATCAACATTCATTCTTCTCCCCCTTCGATATTGCTTCCACTAATGAGATGAACGATGGTGTCTCCAAACCCATCTTGTGTAAAAGGCATGGGAGGAACCATTAAAGCCATGAATCCTCCCATGTTACCCGTAGGAGATGCTCCAAAGCCACTCATGACACCATAGCCACCCATAAGAGATGCTCCCATGCCTCGGAAGCCACCCATGGCACCATAACCACCCATAGGTAAGGGGATGCCCGATCTTCTCGATGAACTTCTGATAACTTGGAATTATATAACATTTTAAGATAAACTTGGATAATCAATACACACCATTAATTTTCTTGAGATTCAACCACAAGTAATTATACTTAATAAATCTTATCATTTATCATAATTAGTATTAGGTGATAGAATTGGTTATCTTAGGTACTCAATTTCAACTAGGTCAACTTATCCAAGATTTACACCTTTTAACAAATCAAAGTAAAACTTGTTTGATGTCTGTTACAAGTTGTTCTTAAATATGTTATGGATCTATTTCCTAAACCAAGTAAAAAAGTGGATATTATAGTTACTCAAACCCCAGACAAGTTACTTATAACTGAGATTGACAGCTTGTAACATAACCAAATATGATTGTTTTTCTTTCAAATAATTATTTCCAATTGTAGTGCTATCTTAATGCGTTGACCAAATAATAAGTGCTTAAGTTTACACATATAAAAATGTGTGATACAAAAGTAAATCCTATCAAACCCCAAAACACTTATGTACTCCTTAAGTGAATTAAGTGATCACCACAAGTAATGAAATAATTCTAGGTTTCTTAAACCCGATGAAATCAAAGTATCGTATAAAACAAACCTTACACTTGTGAGCTGAGGTATTTTTGGGGTATTACGCGATGCATTTCATTACTATGCATGTATTCATCTTGGCAGTGTTTTCAATAGTCCTTACCGGGACTACTTTGCTATTTTAAGAACTCGGGGGTTTAACGTAAACCCTAGAACCCCAAAGGGTTTGAACAACCACTTCTATCACAGGCAAGTTTATTCTTGCTCATGTCCACTTTGAAGTATCTTTATCGAAGTACTTGCAAATTACTATACA
Source organism: Alopecurus myosuroides (assembly GCA_028641055.1). Classification (NCBI taxonomy): domain Eukaryota; kingdom Viridiplantae; phylum Streptophyta; class Magnoliopsida; order Poales; family Poaceae; genus Alopecurus; species Alopecurus myosuroides. Next base: position 33,672 of record JAPCYS010000676.1, read on the forward strand.
ATATTACATGCATTCAAATAAATTGCTACTTTCGAATGATGTGAATTGCTATATACTATGTTGGCTGGTGATGGAACCACGGAATGAATGATTTACAAATGTCGTCATATTTCTTTCGTCGTAAATAATGCATTAACCATAGGTCTTGTATGGGACGAGTAAACTATTTGTGATCTTCTCCCATTCACATGTCACCAGGCAGCCAGAGCCGTACGCTGTAGGTCTTGCGAGACTACATGCACATGGGTGAGATCCTTTAATGCCCAGGGACTCTGGTGTCTATGATGGTCTGCACTGTTGGAACGCGTAGAGATAAACAAAAACTTTTCTACGCGGTACTTCCAAGATCTAGCCGAGGTAGAAGGCCACAAGGATTACCACTAGACGCGTAGGTGCGGATTATCGATGAAGCACGTCGATGCAGTGTAGTCCCACGATCCGATCCAGCCGATCCAATCCAGCGATCGTCGAAGAGATGAACGTACAACACCTCTGTCGGTATCCACACGTACGAGGAGGAGCTCCGACGGCGGACTGCTAAGTCCGGTGCGGCGGCTAGACTGAGTGGGGCTAGGTTTCCCAACGCATGGGAGTGGAATCACGTGCCCGCTGGGCAACATGCGCCCCTATTTATATAGCGAGTGGTAGTGGGCTTCACAACGCTTGTGGCCCATTCCCTCTGTGAGTCCAACTCACGAATTCAGTCAATTTCCGGTTCGGGTCCAACCCGACCAATATACTTGTTCCCACTCTTAAGTGTGCGACCCTACAGGCTCATGGCGACTTGGACACGATTGGAGTCCGACTCCCAATCGATCAATCGGTAGCAGCTCCTAGCAGAACGTGCCGACTCCCAAGTTCCGTAGAGTCATGACGACATACCTTTCAATGTGACTTTCATTTGAGTCCCTTTTGCCTCACGATATACCTTGTCGAACTATAGGCGAATTATCGTCATCCCTTAAATAGCTCAACTCTCTTCTCGGTCCGTGATATATGATTCATCTGACTAACTCTTAGTCAATATACTCAGTTAACACTTAACCGAGTCGCGCATGGCCATGCTTCCGGAATCATATCACTCGAGAGGGCGCAGAGAATATCTGTCCAGTCGGAGGGGCAAAATGCCATCTTGATTATCCACATCACGCAGCTTGCTTCTCATTCGACCCGAACTCTGCCTTTATAACTGCCTTGTCACGGAACATCGTTTAACAGAACCTAAGTCGGTGATCCATAACTCGGATTGTGCGACAACCTCAGGTCTAAGGATTACATTGATTGAGACATGCAAACGACGACTTGCTCGTTGCATCTCAATATGGGTCAGTCCGACTTGCTAAACTCTTTAGCCAAGTCTATGAACGTTGGAATGGCATCGCCATGCCCATGACAAGTGGAACCGTGTCATCAGCCAACACTCACATTAGTCTAGGGTGTGTGTTCAACACAACCTTAATGACCAAGGACAATTTAGCATGAACAACATGAACACATAGTTCCACAATCGAGTCACATATTCAATGACATATATCAGATGTTGAAAACAAGGACGACTTTATGAATATATTGGGAATTACATCATACATGATTGCCTCTAGGGCATATTCCCAACATGCACGGGGAGCCTAGGTAGTTCTACCTCGCGGGGTAGAATATCAGGGGTAAAGTGCATTGCATGAAATGGGTGGGCATGTGAGGTGCGGAGAACCACGAACTGGTTTGGATCAGAGCCGCGCCCAATACCTAAATGGTTGTGGACAGGAAAGATTGACTGGTTATGCAACATGGTCTTAATCGCTTATGGGTAAAGTAACACACATCTGCATAGTGTATAAAAATATGATATGTTACTCACTGTTCCGGGAAGGAGCTGCGAATGCTGCAAAAAAGGGACTCCATGAAGTTCGAGCACCTGTGAAGATTTGACGGGCATAGTTTTCGATATAAAAACAATCCCTTGAAGAAATGTTTGCGAAAACCTTGCGTTATCTTGTGAATCTTTAGAGTCTAAAGTTGTAGCTAGAGCATCAAACTACCCACCGTACATAATGAACTTGTTGAGTAACACTCGTTACTCATCCCTTTTGACCCTCTGCTTAGATTTGATGCCATTATGGGAGTTGTCAGATAGCCCTCAACGTGAAGCCAAAACTATCTGATGAAGCTAAAGGGGTCATATGCTATATAGCTGATGAAGCAACAACGTCAACAATGCTACTGAAAGGAGAAGATGCAAGTTGAAAAAGGAGTCCATTCCTGGACATAGATACTCATAAGCAATAGATTAGAACTGCGGCCACAACCATAGTGGATTAAGTTTAGAGTTAGAGATATTCTCCAGGTTAGAGTTACAATTTGCATCTTCTGGTATTTTATTTGCACAAGACCTTCTTTGATATAGAAAGAAGTGTTCTCAAGATTTTGTTATGGATGTAATTGTATCCTACAGTGTTACCTTGGACCAGCTATGTTTCTGTTGTACCACTCTGAAGGATGTAATTTTACGGAGTGGTCCTTCTGTAAATGTTATGTCATCAACTTGTACACTACACATGCAGTGGTGGCTGGGTCACTGCACGACGTCTCGCCTTCGAGGGTACCCTAGCGACCAGTTGCGTGGACCACACCTACGACATGCGACTACAACCAGCAGAGTGGAGGAGCCACCAGGTGTCTCATCAGTCATCACGAAGAACAACAAGGCCTGTCCCCAGGGGAAGGCGACCCCGGGTCTGTGAGCATAGTTCACAACCTAATCATATATTGAGTGATACATATAATTGAGAATGTTCAAGTACAATTACATAATTCGTGCATACACTTGGAAATGTTCTCATCATATGATTGCCTCTAGGGCACAAACACCATCATGTTATTCCGTATTATAGTTCTAGTGTGTTTATCGGTGTATAAAGTCGTTACTGTTTTTCCTTAGTGATCCAAGGAAGAAGTTGAGACTTAGGTACACACTTCGCTTTAAAAAAACAATAAGTAATATTGGATCTAGAATGTTTGTTGTACTTCTGTGAATGATGTAATATTCATGGAATATTATTTCATGAGTTTATCACCAAAGTTACTACAGACTACGAAAGCATTGTCATTTACGATTTGAGTTCCGGAGATAAAGGTGGTCACAGAAATACCATAAGTTAAGTCAACCGGGGAGGCTACGAATTCTTGGCTTGCCCCTGCCACTAAAAAGTGAAGGCCAGCTCCACACGGGTATTCCGTCCAAACTATGGGACAAGAGTCATTCACTTCACGGAGGGCATGAGCGGAGGTTGGTGGAGCCACCAGTGAAAGAACGGGTTGAGAGTGAAGGTACACTACAACATGCAATGTGTGCAAAGTCACCACATGAGCCAACAAGTTAAAGCAAAGCAACAACGGCGCATTGAGGCCAAGCAGTGTTGGTGGCCTTCAGGTACCGTCACGATGTTAGGCACTGAAGTAACACACCACATTCTAATTATTTCGTAAAATAGTTGTGATTTCTCTCGTACGGACCATGTTTTACTATCATCGTTTCTAGGTTTAAATATGTGCGGTAGTAGATAGTATGTAACTGAATCAGGCTGTTAGAGATACAACTATGCCATGGCCAAGAAATCCAATATGGGTATGCTTCGTTGAAAGACCTACATAATTGCGAATTCGACATTTCAGCTTGGCATCCAAAAATTACAAGAAAATTATGTTATACTTCAGTTAATTTTCTTTAGGGCAACATACATTTACATTTGTATGCGCCAATAGCTCAAGTACAGGTCTCAAAAGTACAAGAGCGCAAGCATCTTTGATTTACGTCTAGGAAGAGGACAATTCATGTTCACATGTGGTTAGAGCTTGTGGGTTTGTGAGAGTAGAAGTGTTTCGATGGAGCCACAACAACGAGGAGCGTGACTGTTGTAGTATTACGTAGCATACTTGATGTATATATATGCGTATATGATTATCTCTGCTAAGACAATTTTGAGGCTAACAAGATGTTGGTTGTATAATATTAAATAAAGTAATTTGATACTGTATTACTATTTCCTTGAAAACATCATGTTTTTATTTTTATTTTTGACAATCAATAACACAATATATTATAGAAATTAGTAGTATATGGTAGAGATATCTACAATGATTATAAAATAAAGATGTTTTATCTTTTGACAAATATGGTTGTGAAGTTAATTTCTTACCACAAATTTACACGAATAAACCGAAGAATATATGTAATATGTTTTTTTTCGTCACGATAAAACCAAACTGATTTACGTGTAGCCGTGCTCAAATCATGAGTCATGTCCAAAAGCTGTTTATGGCCAAGTCGCCATCCATAACGAATAGGAAGTAAAGACAAGTTTTCTGTACTCTGGTCGTAATCATTTTAAAATTAAGACTCTACTTTTGCACGTGTATTGGACACTTCAATATTGTGGTTTCATGGTATCTTCAATGCTATGAAGTGCCACTAAAAATTGATGCAAAAAATCCCGCCCCTTCAACCATCCCACATGCATACCAATCTTGTGCATAAATATCACATCTGAGAGCATCTTCCACCGGAGATATCAGACTTAATCCCCAAACTGTCTGCAAACACCTTCGGACGTGTCCAGACAACTCTTAATTATGTTCTCCAATCATAGGACTTAATTTTTTTTTCAAATCCATGCAAATTACGTGCAAATCGGTTCTTTTGCATTGTGAACTAAAATGGAGGGGATCGTCGTCGTGTGTCCAATATTTATGGAGTATGCTTTCGAAAATTAGTCTGTCGTGTTTTATTGAAACCAACCCGCACTACCCAATAGATCCACTTAAACGAAGGGATATATTATATTGCTCATGATCTTTTCAGTATTTACAGTAAAATGCCATCGTGGTTATTTATTCTGCGATTTTACGAGTAATGCAACAAGTTTTCTCACGCCATGTATAAAAAGATATAGTATTGCCACAAATTATCACAACATTTTGGAAATAAGTAATGATAAAAAAGGGTTAACCAATAATTTGTTTTATTTCAGATTTCTTCGCAACAAAATTATCAATAATTTCAACAAAAATAAAAATTTATTATAACAAAAAACATGTATTGGCAGCAATTAAAAAGTGGTTAAGAAACAATTTTTTATATAGATTCATTTGCAATAAAAATGAACATCTATTTGAACAAAAATCATAAATGCTTACAACAAAAAACACATGTGTATACAACATTTTTAAACATCATCAAAAACGTCAGAAGAAACACATAGATTTGTAGCAACACCGAGAAAACTTTACAACATCCAGCATGTAATTTTGCAACGACAGTCACAAGCATTTGTTACATTTTGAAATCATTTATGAAACATCGAGAAAATTGGGAGTAAAAATAAAATTGTAGCAACTAGAAAAATAACAACATCCTGCATGTATTTTTCAACAAAATTCGTGACATTTTGTTACAAATTTTTAAGGTGCGTAACATTGGGAAAAAGTATAAATAAATTTAGATGTACCATCGTTCATGGAGTACCTATCTCGTCGATTCGACATCGGCAACCACGAATCCGGCTAGCCGAATGTCCACCAACGTTCTATCCATCGATCTTATTGCTCCATCTTCTCCCCTGAGATCATCATAGTCGTGGCCAATCAGAGTAATCAAACAACATCATGGGTGTAGTGTCGGCTTGATCAGAGCGGTCGCTGACGTGACCGTAGCAGCATGTATGGGGAGTGTCGAACTGAGCGAACTAGCCGTACATGGTATAGTGAGCGATGGGCAACGTGCTCGGTCCACCCGACTATCATTTTTTTAAATACTAAAATGCTATTTTGACTTTTAACTACATGAGAGGATATAAAACTAGCTAGCCAAAACGTACATGTAGACACGCATACAGAGCGTAAGATTTTTTTATTTGGAGAATAAAAAGTTACTCCCTCCGTATCGAAATATAAGATGTTTTAACATTTCCTAGACAATATGTACCTAGACATGTTTTAGTGTAAGATGCATATGAATCTACACACTAAAACATGTCTAGATACATTATATCTACAAAATGCTAAAACATCTTATATTTTGATACGGAAGGAGTAGCTAGCTAATAGGTAGGGTAATCAGCGGTCACCACGGCCCCGCGTCAAATTATGAATAATTAGTTGAACTAGACCCGCAAGAGGGCGTATTTTTTTTGCCAAATCTGGCCCTTTTAGCCAACTAATGCCATATCTGAGCCCCTTGCGAAACTATTTTCAGATCTAACCTCTCGGGTCGGTGCCAAGCTAGTTGGAGCTGAACGGGTGCATGTCGGCGCCACGTACTCCTGTCGTCGAACAACTATGCTAGGACCAACCAAAATCTTACGTGGTAAGGTCGGCGCCAAATCCATTGGCGCCGAGCCGTGCATGACTGATTGCAGTTTGTTTGGCATTGTACCCGCACAAATTGCTTATTATATAAGATGTCCATTTACTACACATGCTAACAGCCGTACGTAGGAAAGAGAGCCACACTCACGAAAATGCAAGACATGCATTGATCCATGTATATTTTACTTGTCTCTTGAATTTGTATTCTGTTTTCTTGTCAATGTCAGCAGGGACGTTCCACTCCACCTAACCTAATAATAGTAAGACCGACAACAATCTCTTCTAGGCTGAATTTGAGGAACTACATACCAAAACTAATTTTTGATTTTTTTAATATTATTTCAAATAAGAGTTTATTTCAAATATATTGCACCATACGCTCGAAAGTGATCGAAAATGGCCAGGGTATGGCTGAAAATAAAATTTGGCGGTCTAGGGCCAAAATCTTGTAATGAGATGCCTCTTGCCTCTTCTATTATCTTGCAAAAATTCAGGGGATTTTTTTGGGCAAAATCGGTGGTTTTTGTGGTGGACGACACACTTGTCGGGCTGAGGGCCGACGAAATAAAGTTTTTGGCATACCCGGCCGAATACATCTTTTCAGGATGATTTGAGCCGATGATGAAATAGATCTAAAATAAACACAAACCGAGTAGTATTAGTTTCTGAAATTCTATTAAAATATATTTGATTTTTTTCTTGATCTTAACTGTCGGCAAACCAAAATATTTGGTACTTCATAACTTATACGTAGTGTGCATGCTCTTTTCAATCTGTCGTATTCCCATCAGCGCAAGGTCCAGCGGCCCGGATCATTTCCACGTCTTCATCCCTAGATCGTCGTAGTCCCGGCCGTCTGAGAGATCAGATGACATAGCGGGTGGACCTCTACAAGTCCCAGAGGTTCCTGCTTTGTCAGAACGATCGCTGCCGCGGTGGCATAAGTACTAGATCTTATTATGACTTTCTCGCTCACTTCGCTCCGAAACGTAGTACATGTGACAAAGCATAATTACATGTGATGAAACTGATTTAAGTGTAACTTATCCAACCCACGCTTATAAGTAAGATAAAACGGCTGACTGTTGTACTGTAATTGATATGTTACGTATTGAATCATGGTAGAAACGGACTAACGGAGAATACACACAACAACCATCAATAAAGAGCTCAACTGTTGTCTCTTGTGAGGATCATAGGAGGATCGACTTGTATACTTCTGCTCAAACTAAACTAAACAGAGTGTCAATTAAAAAGTCATGTAGCATTTCTCTGGTGGCACTCTCTTCTGCACTCACTGCATTATAATTATCAGCTATACCTCCTAGCTAAGCTCAAATGGTTCTGAAACTACATCCTGCCAAAAGGAAAAGCAATAAGTTGGGATGAACTACATGAAGACACAATCAGATATGGAGTAGGAAAAGTAATTTAACCCACGAATGTTAACTAAGAAAACAACCATGTTACATATTTGGAGACGTTCACCATAAAAGAGTCCAGTGTAATCCATGACACAGAGATCCCGAAGACCAGCTCGAATTTCACCTCTAAGTTTAGGTGAGTACAAACCATCTGCAACAATTTTCAATGCAAAAATTCTAGGCAACTGATGGGTATGAACGGAAGACTGATGCATGGGAAGACTGTCCGTTAAAATTCAAGGTTCTTGAGCAACATATATAGCCTCTGTTTATCTTCAATTTATTGTGGTCCATAATCCTACCAAATAACAAAATATAAGGTAGTGTTGACAGCATGACTATTGGGGAAGACTATCAATAGGATAACTGCAAGTATTGAAGTCCTTGTGGCATGCAATCCTTTAAAGAAATATGTTTTAGTTGGAAAAGCAAAAGAAGATTTAAGTCTAGAATCATCATAAAAACACAGGATACACAAGAGGCATCAATAAAGAGCTCAACTTTTTATCCCGTCAAGGATCTGTGGAGGATCAACTTTATATACTAAAATTCAGACTAAACTAAGAGAATGTAAATAAAAAACTTATATACCATGAATGTTGAATTCATAACTGAACTAAGACATGACAGCGACTTATTTAGAACTTGCTAGTCACAAATGTATATCCTGCCCCCTCGTAGAATTATGGTGATAATACCAGGAAATTTTAAGTTCAAGATCAATTAAATTAGCCCATCTCTGTTATGGAGCGTCAACTACATTCTAGTTCCACAAGCCATCTCCTCTTTGCTCCTCTTCTACCATCTCTTGCTGACCCACGCAACAGAAGCCACATCCAAAGGGTCCCGGCTCCACAAGAATTTTTAGGGAAGGAAAGGACATGGGAGGAGGTAGCACAGAAGAAGGAAAACGCATGGAGAATCTAGGGATTTGATTCGTCTAGAGGCGGCTGAGAGATGGGACAAATGAGCCAGAGAGATGGGCGGACATGGGAGCTTCACAGGTCTGAGACAGAGGCCTTGAGAAAGCGCTCGGCCCCACTGGGTTACAGTTTAGAGTTACACAACAAAAATGACTTGAAAATACATGTCTGATTTCAGTAGGATGTGTTGGGTGATAATTTAATGCATAGTTCTCACAGAGAAAATAGAATAACCTCATGGAGTCATGATTGTGTTTGTAAATGCACATTGACAATGTCACTATATATATCACATATGCAGTGCAGAGAAACAAAGGTGATATATTTTTCTAATAATTGCAATGCTTGAGAATTGGTAAGCCTTTGAGAGATCAATTTTTGATCCATATTCATACACTAAATTATTAAAAAAAAAATTAAATCAGCAACGCAAACAATTAAGAATTTCGAGATAAACATAAATTATAGAATGTCCAGAAGAAAAAGCAACACCACTAGATCCAATCTCTTTTATGAACTTTTAATATTTTACCCAGAATACTACGAAGACATCTCTTCTCGATAGTTTGCTTCAAAATATAACTAGATATGTTAGAAATTCCAAGATAACAAACATTCCCTTGCTGAACATGAATATATTAAACGGTCTTTAATATTCAAAAACACTATAGGTGCAGAATCATGTCTTCACACTACATCTACATCCAGACTGTATGAAATAGAGATTGAAACTACTTACATACCATATATGTATCATAAACCTAAAACCCCAAGGTTTTGCGTGGTTGGCATTGATGAGAAGTCCAACAAAACAGAGAGGCATACTTGTACTTGCAGCAACGATAAGTTGAAGTTGTGCCTTCGTCGCCTCAGAAATCTCATAAGGTCAGCATCATCATGAAAAAAATGATAACAATTAGCACATTCTTGCTTCTGTTCTAAAGATGCCCGACACCAAAACTGTGTCCACACCCAAAAATCATTTCATTATCCACATGTTAAATAGTACGGAATAGAGTCAATTGACAAAGATAAAAATAGGGAAACTCCCCATGAACTGCATCTAATTCTTTTGTAAACTATTCAGACAAATCTTTGCGAGGAATTGAGGAAAAGCCAAAAATCACAAATGTCACAAAAAGGGTAGTGAGAACCATCACATGTGTGCACTGGGTTGAAGAGTTTCTGCTGGAACCAGGATTCTCAGTGACATGTATTAAGGATAGGAATGTAAGGGCTTATTCTTCCATAGAAAGCATGTCACTGATCATGTTTTTAATTTAAAAAGGAGCCGATAAGAAAAATAATATATAAGGTACTATTAAAGTGCAACGATGTTAATGTTGGATATTTTTACAATGTTTAAAGAAAGTTAGTTCTGTTCCACAAGTAGGCATGATGACCCACAAGTATAGGGGATCACAACAGTCTTCGAGGGAAGTAAAACCCAAATTTATTGACTCGACATAAGGGGAGCCAAAGAATATTTATAAGCCTTAACAACTGAGTTGTCAATTCTGCACCTAAAAGTAGACTTGCTCACAACAATTTATCAGTGATAACAGTTTTGTAACAGCAGCAGTAGTAAAATAACAACAGGAGTGAAATAGTAACAATAGTAGCAATTGCGGAAAACAACATGATTAACGTACTGTAGGCATAGGGATGGATGAACGGGCGTTGCATGGATAAGAGAGTTCATATAATAATAAAAACATAGGCATTGCATATAGATAATAATAAAGCATCCAAGTTTTAGATAAACCATAGGCATGTGTTCGAATATAGTCATACGTGCTCGCAATGAGAAACTTGCACAACATCTTTTGTCCTACCAGCCCGTTTGCAGCGGGGCCTCAAGGGAAACTACTGGCAATTAAGGTGCTCCTTTTAATAAAGCACCGGAGTAAAGCATTAACTCTCCGTGAACACATGTGATCCTCACATCACAGCTATCCCGTCCGGTTGTCCCAATTTCTGTCACTTTGGGGCCTCGGGTTCCGGAAAACAATGTGTGTAAACAACTTGCAGATATGATCAGGAAACATAATTATACTCATGAAACAATAACGTGTTCAGATCTCATATCATGACACTCGGGCCCTAGTGACAAGAATTAAGCATAACAAGTTGCAACAACGGTAGAAAACACTAACGACGGATACTAGGCACTATGCCCTAACAATCTGGCATTATTACATGAACGATATCATCCAATCCCTTCCATCCCTCTCAGCCTACATCTGGGATTACTCACACATGGATGGGGGAATCATGGATGGTTGATGGAGAAGTGGTGGCGGTGACGATGGAGATGATCTCCTATGAATCTCCATCCCGACAGGGCGCTAGAACAGGAACTTCTGATCCCCGAATTGAGTTTTGAAGTGGCGGCGGCGCTCTGTGGTGTTTTTCTGGAATATGACGAACCCCCCCTCGGTTTTCAGTTTATGGGGCGAAAGGGAGCCCGAGGGGCCTGGGGCCACCACACCACCTCTAGGCGCGGCCTAGGGCGCCCAGGGGTGGTGGGCCCCTCCTCCCCCCTCCGGGTCTCCTTCTGGCTCCGGGGGTCTTCAGGTGAAATAAGGTCTTTGAGATCTTTCCCGGGCAATTTCTTGAAAGTGGATTTTTCTGCATAAAACGACACACCAAGGTAATTCTGCTGAAAAGAACGTTATTCGGTGTTAGTTGTATCCAAAACTCACAAATTTAGAGGCAAACAGTAGCAAAAGTGTTAGGAAAAGGAGATACGTTTTGGACGTATCAACTCCCCCAAGCTTAGCTTATTACTTGTCCTCAAGAAATTCAATGACAACTGAGTGCGATAAAAAGAAATTTATAACACATTCGTTTCATATGATGTAAATATACTCACTATATGATCAAGTGCTTAAGAAATTCATAAGAAGAAGTATGAAATAAACTCACCTAGTAGTTATGCAAACCATGAAGAGATACCAACACACTAATAATAAACAACATGAAATATATCAATCTGCAGGATTGCAATGTTCATAATAGGGTATGATAAAATGTACTCGCTTGCCCTTAATAATGGAGAAAAACATAAATGCCAGGGCACCTCTCAAGTTCAAGTGAAGACTAAAAGTAAAGATATCAAAGATACAAGCATCAAAGTTATACCCCAATCAACCGTGTTCTAGGAGAAGCACATTAAACTAAGAATGACAGCTATGCTCTCAAGAAAATGCATAAAGTGAGAAGGTGAAGACACAACATAAAAGTAAAAGAAAGGCCCTTCGCAGAGGGAAGCAGGTATTAACTCATGGGCTAGAGCTTTTTATTTTATAAACAGAGGCATTGAAAACAACTTTTAAGAGAGGTGTATGCTTATGTCAACGAATGGTAAACAGACAATACAGTACGTCACAAGCCAACTAGAACTTGCAAGAGCGGCCCCCATTTGAAGGACGCATCTGGTATAGAAGGTCATCCCTCTTCTCTTTTGTTTACACAATTATGCTTTAACTGATAAATCAGGGGCAAAAATAGTGAAGAGAATTTATAGTAACCAATTTTGGGGCTGGGCACCCCACTGCCAGCTCTTCTATCATTTGGATAAGCGGATGAAGCCACTAGTACAGGTGTGGAAAGTCCAATAACAAGCGAGATAAAGATTCTCTATTTACGTCCTCATGAGCTAAAACAGGGGCACAAAACATGAATAAATTTTTAAGGTTTTAAAGATAGCACACGAGAAATTTACTTGGAGTGGCGGTGAAATACCACATATAGGTAGGTATGGTGGACAAATTTGAAAAACTTTGGTTTTGGGGAGTTGGATGCACGAGTAGAGCTCATACTCAGTACAGATGAAGGCTAGCAATAGACTGGGAGTGACAATCAAGAGAGCAACAACTGTCATAATCATGCTTGCGACAAAACAAAATTAACGGGGGCATACAAGTGATACAAATACTCTGAGGAAAAATAAATCATCGAGGCTTAATTGACTTTTGTTTTCAGTCTTATGCATGCGTGAGCATGTGCCCAGTCGATTCAAGCGAAGCATTCAGAGGGAGATACCACAATTTCATACCCTTTTATGAATAAAACAATGCAAGCAAACATTTATACGACATGCTATCTAATATTAATAAGTTGAAACTAAACATGATAGAGCACAAACTACTAATCGTCGATTAAATAACATACACCTTACACAAACAAACTAAGCATGTCCACAGGGATGAGTATATGTACAAAAATGAAAACAAATAGAGTTCATACCAGTCTCTCACCACAACTTGGATTGTCATAAATCGTCATTATTGCTCTTCACTCGTGTGGATTGAATAATATCTAATAATAACCAAGCTCCAACAGAGTCACGGAGGACTACTGAACTCTGCAGCAAACTTTACAAAACCAAAAAAGAACAACAACTATTTTTGGGTTTTTGAACTTAAAACAAGAACAGAAGGAAACAAGCAAACAAAGCAAAATAATTTTGGATTTTTGAATATTAAACCAAAACGAGAAAGTAAAGCAAACCAACAAAAGAAACTAAAGAAGAAAATAAAGAGAAACAACATAATTGTTTTTTCTTTTTGTGTTTTGGAAAGCAAGAACAAAAGGAAGTGAAAGAAATGAAAACATGGATATACAAAGAACCGACAGAAATGTGATATGTAGATGAGCGTGATGTAGGTATACCTGCCCCCAAGCTTAGGCTTTTGGCCTAAGTGGATATCAATCGCGGCGCGGGAAATATCCCCACGCTGGTGGGTCGTCCTTAGCATGGTCGTACTCAGGCGCCCATGAAGAAGATGAAGCAGCAGGTGCATAATCATAACCGGGGTGCTGTTATGGAAACCCCGCAGTGTCGGAGGGCTGGACGAAATCATTATCGTCCCCCTCTCCAGCATCCTCTACATGCTGGGGATGCTGCTCAATGTATGCATCCAGCTCACTTTCTGGAAGTGACCATTCTTCCCTGCCATTAAGGTTAAACAAAAGAGGTGCAGGAAAAAGTACTACTCTATCAGATATAATCACTCTCCACCTTGATTGCTTGGAGAAAGTTATTTCATAGGATAAATTTTTCAGGTTAGCATAGGTGGAAACAAACTTATGTTGAATCATGGAATTAAGATCCAACCTCTCTGGGGGCAACTGGAGGTCTAAATGATGTGGCTCTACACCATGCAAAGCTAGCAAACGAGAGGCAATAAGACCTCCACAAATTCCGCCCTTCTCACGGTTAAGTGTGAGACAGAAAGCAATTAGAGCGCCAAAATTATAAGACCTATCACGCCTCAAAGCAGCTGAGATAAAAGCTAGATCATACACAGATAACTTGTTTGCAATTTTTCTAGCAAGCACACACTTGGCAATAAAATAGGCAAAATATCGAATAGACGGGAGTTCAATTTCTCGAATTTTAACACTCTCTCCTGTGAAGGTTCTACCTTGGCAAATTTCTTCATATAAATCCATCAATGGTTTGGGCTGCCCTATTATCTTCCCACATGGTCCCCATTGTGGCACTTTGATAGCTACACAAAATCATCGAAAGGCAAGTCGACATCTTTATTATAAATTTTATAATTTACCATAGGGTTAGGCAAGGACCAGCTAAAGCGAAAATCCTGCACCACGGACATAGTTAGTTTAGTATGTTGGGTAGGTTCATCCTCAATAAAACGTTCCAATTCTGCATTAGCCACAAGAGTATAGAAATTCTGCAGAATCCCCGTAGCGTGCATGAATTCTTGGAATGCATAAATTGATGGAAATACTCTTTCTTCACGGTGTACATGCATGACCTCATGCAATTCCAACTCATGCTGGTTAAGTTGATATGCATTATGCTCCATTTCTGAATTTTTTAAACAAGCATAACAAAAATTGATTTCAAACAACTATATGATAGGAAGTACTATAGACACTTGTAGGGGGGCTAAACATGCATCAAAACTAAACTATTTCACACAAATCAAACATGCTAGCTCACATAAACTGTCATCTACAGTACCAAAATACTCAAGAAATACTCCACCAAATAAAATTCTACTTGGATAACTAGAGGAGTCACATACCGGAGAGCAAATGCACCAAATTTCAGCATCAATGATGGGATGAGACAATAGATCGAGAAATTCGCGAAGAAGAACAGCAAGAGCTCGGGTTCCAGGAATGTTTTCGAGTTTGGGAGAGAGAGAGAGGAGTGTTTGGCAGGGAGGAGAGCTCGTGGAAGGCCAGGGGCCCCACACTATGTGCAGGCGCCACCAGGGGCTGGCCGCGCCGAAGCATGGTGTGCCTGCATGGTGGGTTCCTCTGGGGTCTACCAGGTGCCTCTTTGCCTCATTTTTGACGTAGAAATTTAATATATTTTTTCTGGAATTTTTAGAGAAACTTAATATTTGAGCAATTTCCAGAATTTAATAAATAATTAAAAACCAGAAAAAATGTGGAAAGGTGGAAAACAAAACCAAAACCAGAACTATAGAGGTTCTAAGACACTCCGATAGGAAAATAACCAGTGAAAATAAAGGTGGTGAAAGTGCATTCTTGATATCTCACGGTTTTGTGTGTTTGTTAACAACATAAAGAAGTTGCTAACCGTATACGCTATTTTGTTAAAAGGTTGGTCCTAAATCAGCACGTATACGGTGTCAAAGAAATGGTGAAGAATTCGAAGATCAATGGAACTTTTCTGGCCTTCTACAGAGTTTCAAAGGAAAGGACGGAAAATTCCGGGCATCCGGAATGGTTCCGGATTATTCCGGCCACTATGGGAAATTGCTCTGTTGCAATCCGGAATATTCCGGAACTTTCTGGCAGCCGGAATTTTCCGGGTTCATTCCAGCCTCAACGGGGAATTGTTCTGTTGGCATCCGGAATATTCCGGGAGCCATTCCGGCCACAACGGCGAATTGTTCGGGTGGCATCCGGATTGCTCCGGAATATTCCGGGGGCCCGGAAAATTCCGGACCATTCCGGGCTGGTCGAAATCTGGCCCAAAAACGGCTAGTTTTCTTGGAGGCTATAAATAGAGCTTCACTTCTCTCTCCAAGGGTTAGCTCTTCCCAGCATTGAAGACACCATTAATGGAGCTCACCCACTAGCAAGATCTCCCTCCTCCTCCACCCAAACTCGTTGATTCTTTGAGGATTGAAGGAGGACCACCGGATCTACATCTTCACCAACCCGTTCTTCATTTCCCCCTCTCTAGCTCGAGGGATCTTGCCTAGGGTTTCCTCTTGTGGAGAACCTAGGCTTCTTGTTTCTTGTTGGTGATTCAAGAAGGTTTGGGAGCCCCCAATTAAGTTTGGGTGTGTGCCCCAAGTGGTTTGTAAAGGATTTTATCCCCGCCTCAAAGGGGTTCTATAGTGGAAGGTGAACTAGGCCTTTGTGGCGAAGTTCATCGGAGATTAAGGTGAAGCCTTAGTGGCGTTGAGTAGGCCTTTGTGGCGAGCTCACACCTCTCCAACGAGACGTACTCCCCTAAAAAGGAGGAACTCGGAAATACATCGTGTCTCCGTGTGCTTCCATTGGTTACCTCGTTCCTCCCTACCTTCACTTACTTGTACTTGTTGCATTGTTTGCTTGTATTGTCATATAGGTAAATTCATCACTAGTTGCACTATCTAGAGAATTTACCCTTCTTGTCAAGCCTAAATTTGAGAAAAATTAAAATTTGCCGTAGCACCTATTCACCCCCCCTCTAGGTGCCCATACTATACTTTCAATTGTATCAGAGCCTCGGCTCTTCTATCGGGCTTAATCGCCTAAGAGTTTAAGTATGGGTGATGAGGATGACGCTCCGTCCGAAGGAAATGTGTCCATGAATGATCTCAATGCTTTGAGAGAATCATTGACCTCATCCATAGACACCAAATTTGAGGAGTTGCGTCTACTCATGACAACACTCCAAAGCCAAGGAACCGGAGGTGGTCGACTCATCCCCTCCGGAAACGGAGGGTGCCAAGATTGGGGTTGATGGTGAACCACCTAAAACTGCTTCCGCCGAACAATCCGCTAAGAAGGGTGTGAATGGAAAGGAAGGATATCATGCCGTTGAAGGCCATTATTCTCCGATCCTCCCATCCCTTTTCCTCATATAATTCCTAGGGGAGATCCACCTAAAATTGATGCATATTCTTTTCGTGAATGGAAATACTACATGGAGACTCACTTGAACTCTTCTTGTATAGATCTTTGGAGAATCACTCGTGATGGATACAAGCCATATGATCCCAAGAATCTCACAAGAAGAGAGGTTGTAGATTGCCAACTCAATTACACCGCTTTGTCCATCCTTCATCAAGCCGTGGGCCCCAATCACATGCCGCATCTTCACACTTCTCCACGCCAAAGAGACATGGGATGCCCTTGTTGTCATGTTGTTGGGAATGAAAGCATGCAAAGAAATCGCTATGACACCTTGACCAATGAGGCCGAAGGATTCTTCATGCGTGATGGAGAAGATCACGTTGACATGTATCGGAGGCTCAAATCTCTTGCCACCGCCTTCTCTAATGCGGGTGCAACACATATTGATGATGCTTGGATCAAGAGGAAGTTCATAATTGCCGTGATGCCTTTCGAGGGCACGGATATGAAGAGCATTCAAGGGAGACATGATTTCTCCACCATGACCTCTACCCAAGTCATGCAAGAGTTGAGCTCCTACAAAGTGCAAACCAAGAATGCTCTTGACAACCGTGCTAGGGCCATTGGAATGCATCAAGGAGCTTCCGTTGCTTTGAAGGCCAAGGTGTTGACAAGAGAAGTTGAGAATGATGAAGATGGTGAAGAAGCATTGCCTCCATTGAAGGAACAAAATATGATCCCGTTCTAAAGGATCTAATAGCTCTCACCGTGCAAAAGTTTTGGAACAATCCCCCAAAAGGCAAGAAGTTTGTTGAGGAGAAGACCAAGTCTCGTTATGGTAATGATGGGGCTCAAAAAGAGATCTTGCTTCAATTGCCAAGACAAGTACCACTTCATTGCGGAATGCCCTATGAGAATAGAGAAAACCATAGCGGCAAGCTCATCCGCAAGGACAAGTCCAAGGTTGAATACAAGAAACCTCATTTCAAGAAGAAACCTTTCAACAAGAAGACTCCTACCAAGTTTGTGCTCTTGACTCAAGAGGATATGATTCCGGGAGTGATGAAGAAGAAGAAACAACAAGTGAAGTGGCCGCTCTAGCTATTGCTTCCACTCCATCTTCGTCATCTCTCTTTGAATCCCCCAATGAAAATCTTCCTCAACGCGATGCCAAGTGCTTCATGGCTAAGGCCACGGAGGTATCATCTTCTCCTAACTCTAAGACCCCTAGTGAACTAGAACATATTGCTTGTCTTAGAGAAGAAGAGGAAAGAGCCTCCTTGGACCGTTTTATGTCTAACATGCAAGGGGAGACCAAGAAGTACTTTGAGCATCTCATGAGGCAATTGGGAGAGGCCCAAGAGGCCCTTGAGAAGAAAGGTGAGATTGAGAGAAGGGATGCGGATGAAATTGCATCTCTCTCAATGACTCTTGAAGAAGAGCATGATGGTAGAGTTTCTCTAGAGGATGAACTTGAAACTATTGAAACCACTCATAATGAACTTGTCTCCAAAATCATTAAGGAACGTGATCTTGCTATTGCTAAATATAAAAAAGCTAAAAAGGATAAAGTAGAGTTTGGGGTTGGTCATGGTAAACTAACCGAGGAGTTTGAAAAGCTAACCATTGCTCACAAAGCTTTGGAAAGCCAACACTCATCCCTCAAAGAGTTGCATGAACAACTTCAAACTCAACTTACTCAAGCTAACCCTCCTAGCACTTCTACTTCTTCTTGTGATCATGCAAATATTATTGAAGAAAATGCTAGGTTGAAGGATGAGCTAGTGAGGCTCAAGGGCAAAAGCACTCAAGTTGAAAAGGTGGTGCTTGCCACCCCACAAGTGGTTGCCTCTAGCACTAATGCGGTCATTTCTAGACCACAAGTGAGTGCTCCAAGGCAACAAGTGGGCAAGCAAGGTCTTGGCTATGTAGCTAAGAAAAGGAACAAGAAGAAGAAGAACAAGAAGAAGAACAAACACGGGCTTCGGGTGGTAGTGTCATGAGGGACAACACTACTCGTAGCTCCTCCGCGGGAACTAACAACCCACCCATTTCTTATATGTTGATTATTATGGTGTTGTGCAAGCTAAATATGTTGGTCCAATTGAGGGTTTTATTGACTACACTATATGGGTTCCAAAGACCCTTGTTGCTAACATGAAGGGACCCAACTTGGGTCCTAACTCTAGTCAATGATCTCTTGCAGGACTATGCTTCCGGTGGGCTAAATGGATTCTTGATAGTGGATGCACTAATCATATGACCGGAAGCAAAGAACTTGTGACGGAGTTGCAACCAAATGACATCCAAGCAACCGTCACCTATGGGGACTCGTCCAAGTCTAAGGTATCCGGATTTGGCAAGGTTGTGGTGGCTCCCGATATCACTATCGTGAACGTCATGCTTGTCGAATACCTTGGTTACAATTTACTTTCCGTCCGTTCTCTTAGTAAGATGGGTCTTTCCGTCTTCTTTGATGGTGATATTGTGGTCCTTTTGAGAAGCAAGACTCTTGACGTCGTTCACGTGGGACATGTTGAAAATGAGTTGTATGTGGTGGACTTTTCGAAGTCAACCAACACTCAAGCAATGTGTCTTTTCGGGAAGGCGGACTTGGGATGGTTGTGGCATCGCCGCCTATCCCATGTCAACATGAGAACTTTGCAAAGTCTTCACAAAAGTGGCCTTATTGTTGGACTAAAAGAAAATGTTTCCTTTGCAAAGGATCGCGTTTGTAGGTCGTGTGTTGAAGGGAAGATGCATGACATTGTGCACAAGGCCAAGACTATTATCTCATCAAAGAGGATCTTGGAGCTTCTCCATGTTGATCTCTTTGGTGCCGTGCCCGAGGCAAGTCTTGGCGGCAAGAAGTATTGCTTGGTGATTGTCGATGATTATTCAAGATACACTTGGGTTTATTTCTTCAAGTGCAAGAGTGAGACTCAACAAACCATCATCGACTTCTCCAACGAAGTGCAACGACAACACAATGTGCAAATCATGGCTATTAGGAGTGATAATGGTTCGGAGTTCAAGAACTATACATTGAATGAATTTCTTAGTGAAGAAGGCATTCGTCACCAATACTCCGCCACTTACACTCCTCAACAAAATGGTGTTGCCGAAAGGAAGAATCGCACTCTCTTGGATATGGCAAGGACCATGTTGGCGGAGTACTCTTCTCCCCAATATTTATGGGCCGAGCCGTATCCACCGCATGCCACTCCTCCAACCGCCTCTACATCCGCAAAGGCTTGTGCAAGACCCCATATGAGATCCTCACCGGCAACAAGCCCAACGTATCCTACTTCCGTGTATTCGGTTGTAAGTGCTTCTATTTGATCAAGGGTATTAGGTTGTCGAATTTCAATCCAAAACTATTGAGGGTATCTTTGTTGGTTACGGTGCCGAATCCCACACTTATAGAGTCTATGACAAAGCCTCACGAATTGTCATAGAATCTTGTAGTGTGGTTTTCGAGAAAATGACGGCTCCCAAGTGGCGCAATTTCATGTTTCAAATGTAGATGTTGAAATGCCTCAAGAAGCCATAGGAAGGATGGGTGTGGGATTCTTCCGCCCCATCGAGGGACACCTTATGGCGACTCGAGAAGGACTATGCTCTACCCAAGTGGAGCCCTCCTCTACATTGAAGATCAAGCCAAGGAGCCACCTACTACACCTAACCGAGAACATATTCAAGACCCTCCTCTCGTTGATCAAGTGACTCCGCAAGTCGTACCCACTCCTCTCACTAATGCGAGTCAAGATCAAGGCCAAGATCAATCGTCCTCGTCATCCTCTTCTCAAGTTGAAGCTAGTAGTGAAGATATTGTTGATGATGATGTTGATGATCAAGGCCATGATGGTCAAGATGGGGACCCAAATGATCAAGATGATCAAGTATCTCCTCCTCGCAATAATGAGGAGATCGAAGCCCGTCGCATCAAAAGGATAAGAAGAGCTTTGAAGCTAATTGATGCCCAAGATGACAAGGTCTTGGAGGATGTTCAAACTAGAAGATCCACTAGAAGGCAATTGGCTCATTTTTGTGAGCATCAAGCTCATATCTCTATGGTGGAGCCTAAGAAAGTGTATGAAGCTCTTGAGGACTCCGATTGGGTTGAAGCTATGCATGATGAGCTCAATAACTTTGAGCGCAACAAAGTTTGGAGATTGGTTGAGAAACCCAAGGATTGCCACAATGTTATTGGCACCAAGTGGATATTCAAGAACAAGCAAGATGAGAATGGCATTGTCATTAGGAACAAGGCAAGATTGGTCCCTCAAGGGTACACCCAAGTTGAAGGCATTGACTTTGATGAAACCTACGCGCCCGTGGCTCGCCTTGAGTCCATCGTATCCTCCTTGCTTATGCATCCTCACACAATTTCAAATTGCAACAAAATGAAAAGTGCCTTCTGAATGGTCCACTAAAAAGGAGGTATATGTTAAGCCCTCCGGGTTCGAGAATCTCAACTTTCCCAACCACGTTTACAAACACAAGGCTCTCTATGTCTCAAACAAGCACCTCGTGCTCCTTGGTATGACCTTAGGGAGTTGTTAGATGATCGTGGTTTCGAAGTTGGGAAGATTGACCCCACTCTCTTCACCAAGAGAGTAAAGGGAGAGCTTTTCATATGCCAACTCTATGTGGACGATATCATCTTTGGCTCAACTAACCAAGCTTTCAATGATGAGTTCTCTAAGCTTATGACTGACAGGTTTGAGATGTCTATGATGGGGGAGCTTAAATTCTTTCTTGGCTTTGAGATCAAGCAATTGGCTCGTGGGACCTTCATTTCTCAAGCCAAGTATACCCAAGATATGATCAAGAGGTTTAACTTCCAAGATGCTAAGATCAAGACATCTCCTATGCAAGTCAGTGTCATCTCTCTCGTAATCCAAAGGGAGTAAGGATGTGGACCAAAAGCTCTATCGTTCTATGATTGGTTCTTTGCTCTATCTTTGTGCATCTAGGCCCGATATCGTTTTGAGTGTAGGTGTGTGCAAGGTATCAAGCGGCTCCTAAGGATTGCCATCTAATGGCGGTTCATAGAATCTTTCGTTATTTGGTTCATACCTCAGATTTGGTTTGTGGTACCCAAAGGGGGCACAATTTACTCTCAATGGATATACGGATTCCGATTGGGCGGGTGATCAAGATGATAGGAAGTCAACCTCGGGGGCTTGCCAATTCCTTGGTAGGTCCCTTGTAAGTTGGTCCTCGAAGAAACAAAATTGCATCTCTCTCTCCACCGCCGAAGCGGAATATGTTGCCGCCGCAAGTGCATGCACCCAATTGCTATGGATGAGGCAAACTCTCAGGAATATGGAGTTCATTTGGACAAAGTACCTCTTCTATGTGACAATGAAAGTGCTATCAAGATTGCATACAATCCGGTGCAACACACAAGGACGAAGCCATTGAGATTCGCCACCACTTCATCCGTGATCACGTGGCGAGAGGAGACATTGCACTCGGTTATGTGCCCACCAAGGACAATCTTGCGGATATTTTCACGAAGCCACTTGATGATGCAAGGTTCATGTTCTTGAGGAATGAGCTAAATGTGATTGATTCAAGGAGCTTGGCTTGACTATCTTGCGCACACCCCTATAAATGAAACGTGTTCGAGCTTAGATGTAGGCATGGACATAGGGGGAGTGCTATCCTAACACATTGGGTTCTCCCCCCCCCATTATGCCCATAGCAAAAATTCATTGTGATCTCTCCTTTCTAATGTTGAATTGTGAGCTTCAATGTTGAGTTTTGGCGATGCCCCCAAGATATATCTTCGCGGTTGCATACCATGAACTCTTACATGGTGGCTTAGGCCACCAACCTCTTCCCACGTGAAGAGTTGGTTCTTGTTGAATACCTTATGGTTATAGTGTTTTGTCCGAATACTACTTCTCGTTGCTATTTCGATCTTATTTGGTTCTTTTCCGAGAAGTAAGACTAGGAAACCTAACCCTTGTGTTTTTGCTCTATGTATCCTCTCCCATGTTCATCTTGCATATGCCATACTCCACACATCACACATCATTCCTTGCCTTTCAAAACTTGCCCCCTCCGAAATTTTTGGAGCTGATGTTGCTCCTGCCGGAAAATTCCGACCATCCGGAATTTTCCGGATCTTTCCGGATAGCCGGATTGCCCCGGAATATTCCGGACCTCCGGAATTTTCCGGGCCATTCCGGATGGGCAGTTTTCGTCTATAATACCCCGCACGCACGGGAGGAAGTTTTTCCTCCACTTCTTTCACTCCTCCCGTGCCCTAGCCGCCTCCTTTCGTCGATATCGTCCCCGTTGCCCCTAGGGAGGATTGTTGGCTCCCTCCCTTGGACAAGGACATACCCATGGA
>JAPCYS010001067.1:0-56617 GCA_028641055.1 Alopecurus myosuroides
AATTTGCGGAGATGCGCAACGTTCCACGGGTTGGAGTAGATGACATTGCTCTTCGGGTTCTTCAGTCGATACGCGCCACCGGAGATAACTTCGTGTATTATGAAGGGTCCTTCCCATGGTGGCTCGAGTTTGTGTCCTTCCTTCTTCTTGACCCGCAGCACCAATTCTCCTACCACGAAAGATGTGTGGCGTATACGGCGACTGTGGTAGTTGCATAGTGATAGTTGGTATACTGCGGATCTTGCGAGCGCGATGTCTCGTATCTCATCTAGTGCGTCCACATCTTCTGCGAGTGTCCTGTTTAAGGTTTCTTCTCTGTATGTGACGACTCGTGGAGCACTGAATTTGATATCTTCGGGTAGGATAGGTTTAGCTCCGTATACCATGAAAAATGTCGTGTAATTTGTTGACCGAGTTGGAGTTGTGCGTAAGCTCTATAGTACCGATGGTAGTTCTTCGGCCTAGTGCCCTGCCGCTGGGTGCATTCGATCGAGTAGCCTCTTCTTTAGGCCAGCTGAGACTAATCCGTTGGATCGCTCGACTTGTTCGTTAGTTTGTGGGTGAGCTACCGAGGCGAAGCTTAGGGTGATTCCATTTTTCTCGCAGAATTCATGTGTTTCCTTGGCCGTGAAGTTGCTGCCGTTGTATGTGATGATGTTGTGTGGTATGCCAAATCTGTATACGATGGAGTCGAGGAATTTCACGACACACTGGGCATGCGCGGATGTGACTGGCATAGCCTCTATCCACTTTGTGAATTTGTCAACTGCGACGAGTAGGTGTGTATATCCTCCAGGTGTCGACCTGCGTAATGGCCCTACCATGTCTAGCCCCTATTGCGCAAAGGGCCAGGCGATGGGTTATCATGTGTAGTTCTGTGGCAGGGGCGTGTGGCTTGGGTGCAAACCTCTGGCAGGCGTTGCATCTGTCGACTAGATCTTTGGCGTCTCTGGCTGCTGTGAGCCAATAAAATCCTGCCCTGAAGGCTTTACCCATGATTGCCCTCCAACTGGCTGGTGGCCGCAGTCTCCTTGATGTATGTCCTGGAGCAGCTCTTTGCCATCTTTGGGTGCGATGCACCTTTGTAGTACGTCTGATATGCTTTGCTTGTATAGCTCTCCATTGATCACCCGAAAAATTTTGCTGCGTCTTACGATTTGTCGAGCCTCGCAAATATCCGCTGGGAGCTGTTTTTGGGACAAGTAGTCGAGGTATTTCTGCGTCCAGACTGGCTCGACCAGAAAAACTTGCCTTGAAATATTATGATGAGCTCGATGAGGGCGACTTGCGGGATGACTGATGTCTCCGCTGCTGCGGGTGTTCCTGCTGGCTTTTTGAACTTGACTGAACGCTTGATCATTCTTTCGAAGTAAATTGCTAGCGGTATGGATGTGTTTGTGGATCACATGTTGGCCAGCTTGTCCGCTTCTTCGTTGCTGGATCGTTCAATGTGTTTCAGTTCACACCCTTGAAACTTCCTTTGCGTAGGTTGTACATGTCGCGGTAGGCGACCATGTTATCCGTGATGGCATCGCACTCCTTCATCTTCTGTTGTAGGATGAGGTTGGAATCTCCATATATCATTAATCGGGTGGCTCCGCAAGCGATCGCCATTTTTATGCCGTGAAGGAGGGCCTCCTATTCTGCGTCGTTGTTGGACGTTGGGTCCTCGGGTGGGAACTCCAATTGCAAAACATACTGCATCTTATCACCCTGGGAGAGATGAGAATAACTCCGGCTCCAGCTCCTTCGTTTCTTTTCGACCCGTCAAAATACATGATCCAGTTGCTCGTGTACTCTGGGGGTCCTGGTGTCTGCAGCTCCGTCCACTCGCTTAGGAACTCTGCGATGACCTGGGATTTTATAGAGTTGCGTCCTGTGTATATGTTTACCCAGGCGCCTAACTCGATGCTCCACTTCGCAATTCTTCCGGATTCCATAGGGTTGTTCATGATGGTACTGACTGATGCGTCGTTTAGCACCGTGACAGTATGTTCCTAGAAGTAAGGCTTGAGCTTTCGGGCTGTGAGTACGACCCCGTATGCGAGCTTGTGGTAGTGGGGGTATCGCTGTTTGCACCAAGAAAGCACCTCGCTGATGTAATAAACTGGCCGTTGAACTCCATATGCCTTGCCATCCTCCGGCCGCTCAACCACGATTACCATGCTGATGACTTGATTTGTTGTGGCTAGGTATAAGTATTGTGGCTCCCGTTCTTGTGGCGTTGCCAGAACACGCCTACTCTGTAGTGCTCGCTTTAGGTCTACGAATGCCTTTTTTGCTTCGGGTGACCACTCAAGCTTATCTGTTTTCTTTAGCAGCTTGTAGAAGGGCAATGCTTGCTCGCCTAATCTTGCGATGAATCTGCTTAGAGCTGCTAGCCGTCCCGCGAGCTGATGTACAACGCGAAGATTGGTTGGTTCCTTCATTGCCAGGATTGCTTAAATCTTCTCCGGGTTGGCTTCGTTTCCTCGGGCGGACACCAGATACCCGAGAAGTTCTCCGAAGACGCATTTTGTTGGGTTGAGCTTGATCCTATATGTGTTGAGGGCGTCGAATGTCTCCCTGATATCTTCGAGGAATGTATCCTCCACTCGAGTCTTGATGACGATGTCATCAATATACACTTGTACGTTCTTGCCAATGAATTTGGCGATGAATTTTTGCATGCAGCGCTGATAGGTTGCGCCTGCGTTTTTTAGCCCGAAGGGCAATGTCGTGTAGCAGTTGACACCGTGAGGTGTAATGAACGTTGTCTTCTCCTCGTCCTCCTTTTTCATCCTGATCTCATTATAGCCCGAGTAGGCGTCCAGGAAGGAGAGGCGCTGGCAGCCAGCTGTAGAGTCCACGATCTGGTCCATCCGTGTTAATGGGAAGCTATCCTTAGGGCAGTGTTTGTTCAGCGACGTGTAGTCGATGCACACGCGAAGGATGTCAGTGTTTTTCTTCGGGACCAGCACCGGGTTTGCTAACCGGGTGGATATCTTTATCTTTCGGATGAATTTTGCGGCGAGCAGTCTATTCACTTCTTCTACAAGTGATTTTTTGTTTGGTTCTGAGAACCGTCGGGTTGGTTTCTTGATGGGCTTCGCGTCGTTGAAAACTTCGAGTGAGTGCTTGGCAAACTCCCTGGGTATCCATGGCATATCTGAATGCTGCCAGGCGAATATTTCCCAGTACTCACGGAGGAGTTCGACGAGCGCGCCTTCCTATGCGGGCGAGAGGGTGGTGGACACCATCATCGTATTCGCGGGCTCCGTCAGGTGCACTTGATGCTTTTGAGTGTTGCTGTTTGCGCTGAACTCGAGTTATGGAGCATTCTTTTTGGTGAGAGGCATCACGGAGTGGTCCATTGTTTTTGCTAACTCTTCTAGTTCCTCCTGCATCCCGAAGGATTTCGCGATCTCGTTGAACTCGATGTCGCAACTGTTAGATTTTTGGAAATCGCCGTCTATGGTGATGGTGTCGTACTCTCGAGGTAGCTTGAGCTTCAGGTAGGCATAGTGTGGTACTGCCATTAATCTCGCGAATGTTGTTCGGCCAAGAATGGCGTGGTACTGTGAGGGCCAGTCGAATACCTCGAAGTCGAGGAATTCTCGCCTGTAGTTTCGTCGGTTTCCGAGCACCTCCTCTAAGTTGATAGTTCCGAGTGGACGGACTGCTTTGCCTGGTACTATCCCGTGGAAGGATGTTTCTGACTCTGCGAGTCCGTCCAGGTTCTTGTTCATCCTACGGAGTGTATCCGCGTAAATGATGTTGATTCCGCTGCCCCCGTCCATGAACACCTGGGCGAGTTCGTAATTGCCTATTTGCGCCTGGATGACGAGTGCGGCATGTCCTCGGCGATAAATTCACGGGGGATGTCCTCTTTGGAGAACGTTATCGGTTGGTCATCCATCTTCAAGTATTCGGGCTTCGACGGTGGAGCTTGAACTGCCATGGCTACTTGACGTGTGTTTGATTTCTGGGCCCTACGGGCCGGGCAGACTTTCTATATCATTCCAAGGAGTCCTGCTGGGTTCGGGTACCCGTTGCCTCCTTGGTTTGCGGCGGGTGGCGCTGGTAGCGCGGCTAGTATCACGTTTTGGTTTTCTGGTGGAGGTAGGGGTTGTGGCGGGTGGAATCCTTGGTGTCCTCCTCCTGGGAGCTGTGGATAGCCCTGATTGACTGCAGCTCTGTTTTTTTTTCGTGAAGGCCTGGTGGATGTCGAGAAACTTTCGGCAATTCTTGAGGAGGTGGGTCGCCTTGGTCTTTCCTGTGCGCTTATCTGTAAATAGATGTAGCGTGCAGTAACCGTCTAGGTCCTCCTCGGTGGTTTTATCCTCAGGTTTTGGCTTCCATTCGCGATTTCCACGGGGTCCACCATCGCGGTTTCTCGTGAACTCAGCTGCAACCAATTCTTCCCGATCGTCATGGTCATAGTGCTTTCTCTTTTTCTTCCGGCCATGGCGATCATCCTCGGGTACTGGCGAAGATGCCTTCACGTTGCGCACGGAGTCTTCGCCATTGGCCTGTCTATCGGCTATGGCCATCAGCTCCCCGATGGTTTTGGGTGCAGCTCGCCCCAACTCTTCTCTGAAAGCGGCTCGTCAAGCTCCTTTGGTGAATGCTTCGAATGCGACTTCTTCCGATATGTTTCCCTCTGTATGGTCTTCTGCCTGCAAGCCCGGAGCTCCTCGATAGACGCGGGTCGCTTGTAAGTCGCTTGGAAGTTTTTCCGGAAATCATACGTTAGATCGTCCCATGATCCGTAGCATGCCCTCGGTATTCCTTCCAGCCAGCCACGCGCGGCACCTACGAGGTGCAGGTTGAGGTACTGCATAGCTGTTTTCTTATTCCCACGTTGGCATTTTGCTGCCGTGAGGTAATCCGATAGCCAGGACTTGGGCTCCAGGGAGCCGTCGTATTTTCGGACCTCTGTGGTGAGCTTGAACCTTTTGGGCATCGGCGCCTCGCGGATGTCACGAGTGAAACACAATGCGCCGCAAGCCTCCTCGTCGGAAGAGGTGGATAGGGACCGTGTGTGGTTTCTGATTGCTCGGGCTCTGTCGACCGTGTGTTGAGCGATGTTAGATCGCGCGTTGTGTTCGGGACGGTCGCGATCGTCCTCCTTCCGTGGCTCCCTGCTGCGGTGTCGCGAGCGGCCGCTGTGGTGTCGCGGGCTACGGTCGCGACCTCTCGGGCTGTCGCCATGACATCGGGCTTCTTTTCCTCGGGAGCGACAAGGGGATTGCTTTCTCGTAGGTGAGGCGCTCATGCGCCCGCGGGGTATTTCCTTATCCTTCCGAGGGGTTTTCTCGGTTTGTTGCGTTGTCGCCTGTTTGCGGCTTTGGGCTGCAAGTCTTGCGGCTGCCATGCCCAGCCCCTTCTGGACTTGCTGGTATTGTCCAGCACGGAGGTCATTTTCTCCTGTCTTGTTCGCCTGCAGGTACGTGGCTGCTGCCAGAACCGCGGTAGCTGGAGTCGTCGGGTGGACATTGCCGTTGTCGTCGATGCGCATATGGGATGTATCAAGCGTTTTGCTGATCCCGCCGAGGGAGTCGAGATCTAGGGCTGCGGTCTTCGAGACGTATCTTTTCTTTGCGGAGGATGGTTCCTACTGAATGCGATGGAGAGCGCCGCACGGTGCTGGATTCATCGTCCGCCAGCTTTTATCGCTCGTCCAGATCTTTTCGAGCTTCTTTGATCAATGCCGCCGCTTTCACTAGATGATAGTGCTATTCGGTTAGGTCTTCCTAAGGGGCTCCTTCTTCAATCGGCTTGGCTTAGTGTACGACCGTGTTTGCCTTGACCCAGGCTTCTCATGATACTTTAATGAGCTCATGTTCCTTCGCGCTATCTTCAGTTTCTTCGGGTGGATCACTCGATCCTACCATGCAGACCTGAGCCAGATATGGCCCGTGATTCCTAGGCGTGGATTGACGAGTTTTGCCAACCAGAGAAGGTTCCTCTGCAGAGATGGTGTGGAAGTTGCGAGTGCTGGGCGGACGGATTCGTCGCTAGCTGTTAGATCGCAACCAGCGTAGTTGGGCAGCGAGTCGACAGTTTTTCGGGCTCGAGACCGACTCGGAGTCTAATCCTTCGAGATCGGTTTCCTCGGGGAAGTGCAGGATTCCTGCTTTTTTGGCGTGGAAGTGGAAGCTTCCTAGCGTCAGGGTGACGCTCTTCTCCAATCCACTGAACGTCGGGCGTGATTCCGGCGAGTGGGGCGCGACGATGATCGACCCGAATCGGATCGGATCTGTTGAAACCGAAGTTCCAGGGCTCCAGCTGAAGGTTGGTGATGATGAGGCCGAAGATGCTGTAGATCCAGCGCCCGCCGTTCCCACAGACGGCGCCAATTGTCCAATATGTATCTCAACAAGTCCCTCGGTGAACCTATAGGGTTTTGATTAGGAGAACGTGTAGACGCTAGTGACAATCGTCGGCTAACAGGGGGCTCGATTAGCCCAGGTTCGAGGCCCTCGTAGAGGTTAAACCCTTACTCCTTCTTCTGACGATCTGTATTAGCAATAGATCGGTTACAGTGGGGGGGTGTGCTTGAGTCGAGAGTACACTACTAGGAAATGGCTATAGGTGATGATACCCGTGACGCACATCACCTGTGGCGCGTCACGCCTATTACCCGCGGCGCACCACGTTTCTGCGCGTCGCGCCTAAAGGCATAGCCGCGGCGCACCAAATGGAAGGCACGTCGCGCCTATGTGTGGGGCCGGGGTGGCGAGCCTCCGAGGCATACCCGCGACGCACCAACCCAGCGGTGCGTCACGGCTATGTTGGGTAGCCGCGGCGCACATTCCAGTGGTGCGTCACGGCTATCTTTTCCACGGGTGGCATCTATAGCCGTGACGCACCACTGGAACGTGCGCCGCGGGTACCCAACATAGCCGTGACGTGCCGAGTCTGATGTGCGCCACGGCTATTAGCGGACATAGAGGTAGATCGAGGGGCGCTGTTTTTCTTCTTCTCCCCGTTCGATCCCCTCCTTCTCCCCGTTCGCCGCCACACCCATCTCGCCACCGTAGACGCGCACCGCTGCTGCCGTCCACCTCTCGATCTGAACCACCGCGCCGCTGCTGCCGTCCACGACAGGGAGGAGGAGGAGGAGGGGGAGTCGCGTCGCTGCTGCCGTCCACGAACAGGAGGAGGAGGGGGAGTCGCGCCGCCGTCGACGACAAGGAGGAGGAGGAGCCACGCCGTCTTCCCCAGCGAGCACGACTACACCGAGCAGTTCGCCCTTGACGCCAAGTCCGACGAACAAAGGTGCGCCGCCCCCTAGTCCTCTCCCTCCCCTTCTCCTCGATCCCGCCCCTAGATGGCTTGTAGGAACTCCGATTCCTTCATTGTTCTTGCTGTGTTCTTTAAAGAGTCACTTAGGGGTGCAAATCCTAGAACCTAGTGCCCAGCAATCCTGTGCTAGATGTGCTTGTTAACTTACTATCCATTTCCTCTTGTTGGTGGATTTCTTCAAGGCAGATAAAGCATTTCCACTTAGGCCAGAACATTAATAAACTTTGATGCCTTCCTCCGGGCATCACTCAATGATAAGGTAGAAGATCTTACCCAGTAGGCCAGTACATTAATAAACTTTGGTGGATCAAGTCAAACTCAGAAATCAAGTTGATGAGAGAGTCAGCATCTATTGTTATTTTTATGATACGTTTTTAGGGGATATTCAGTCTTACACACTATCAGTTCAGTATTGGATGGAGAAATTTCTCTAATTATATACAAATATAGATAGGGAGTGTGTAAGACAAACTCCTGTAGTTAGTTTTGCATGCTGCTATAGTTAGTCGTGCTTGCTCTTGTGATTAGGAGAGGCTCTACCATTTCTCTTGAATTATGCCTGTGAAATTCATTTCTGGCATCTCTATTTTTTCAGCAGTTGTGGTATCTTGACTTAACAATTATGTGCTAGATGTGCTTGTTAACTTACTATCCATTTCCTCTTGTTGGTGTTCATCTGATAAGAACAATTGCTTCCATCTTGATTAAGCCTCTGGCCAGTGATGCAAAGCCTGAGGCCCAAGTTTAAATAAGAACAAATGCTAGATTTGATCATTTTAATTCCCAGTGATGAACTTTAGCATAGCACTTCTATTCCTATCTGAGGAAAATACCCCCAGCCTGCTCTCTGTGCATAATCTAGAAATTTCTAGCTAGATGGTGTGTAGTTAACAACCTGGGGCTTGTTGGTGATGGATGGTTTTGTGCTTGTGGTCTACTTGCTCCTCAGCCCTGCTCCTCCACTAGTTCAAAAATGATGTTGCTTGTTGAAAAATGCTGCTGCTTTTGTTTGCTGCTTGTTCCTGAGAATTTGCTACTGATGTTGCTTTTGTTTGTTTGGCAGGTACTGGTGTTGGTACTGGTAATATAGTTTTGATGGATAAAAAATGATCTTCTAGGACTGGTGCTGGTGTTGTAGGACTGGTGCTGGTACTGGTGTTGGATAAAATTTTGCAGATAATAAAAATTGTGCTGGTGTTGGCCCAAAGAATCTGTCCGGCCATCGAGCCGTTTAAAACTTTGCAGGGAATTCAAATGAGTTGCCCATTTTCGCCGAAATGTTGATTAATTTCCGTTTCGGCGAGAATCGGGCACTCTAGTGTTAGAAAATTAGCAAAGGTCATGCCGAAATTTTCCCGTGAATTTAGGACTTAGCCGTTACAACACAATGATAATCATGCTCTCTGTTACAACACAATGATAATCCTAGTTTCCTTTTCTTAATTAAAAGGAATCCTTGTTTTGTGATAGCTATGCTCCTCTAACCTCTATGTGTACTTTCTTAATTAAATAGAACATGGCTTGCGAAGTATGTCTGTCTCGATGTGCCGAAGGACGATTCACTGGGGCTTCTTTTATGCTTCAACTCCACGACGGTGACGTTGATTCGTTGGTAATTAACAATTCTTTTTATGTTAACTTGTTCTTTCGTTTTACTATCTAGCTTGAGACTTGTGTTTATTAACAAAATATTCTTTATATTTCTTTTTTAGATTCTACCATGCAATATTCGCGAAGAATTCAACGAGTTAGTTGGCAGTAACGTTGATTTCAATGTTCACGGGACCACCTACATTCTTCGAGTGAAAAAAGAAAGAACGAAGACCTACTTCTGCGGGCATGCATTGCAGGCTCTCATCGCCACGTACAATTTAAGCGGAGGTGATTACATTCACTTCTCTATGGAAGGACCGCAACCTCGCATCAAAATTGTGTATATGGGCGGGATTGCGAGCGAGGATGGCGGGAGTGAGGAGGAAACTGAGAACACCGAGGATATGGACACTGAGGATGATATGGACGAGGAGGACCCATGGAAACATGTGGTGGTTGCTCAAAGAGCGAATCTTAGCGAGTTTGAGAAGGACCGTGTCCTTCAGAAACTTGCCCAGATAGATAGCTACATCGGGTCCCCTTTCGTGCATCGCATCACCAACACTAACATCTCCAATGGACATGTCATGGTATGTTTCTTAACACTTTCTTATTCGTATAGTTGCTTATGTTCTTAACACTTTCTTATCCGGTATTTGACATTGTGCTTTTATTCTTTCTTGGAATTGTGTGTTGTAGAAAATACTTTTGGCGGTAGCGGACAGTGCTGGCATGGAGCATATGGGTACCATTGGAGTACGCCGTGGAGAATCAGGACCTGTCACCGTAGTTCCGATCACCAGGGATAACGCTGATGGTCGGGTCATCCTCAACTCTCAAGCATGGAGGCAGTTCCATTCCGCAAGAGGTGGTATGGAGGTTGGCCGAGCTATTCTGATCACCATGAGGGATAGTGACATCGCCAACTTGGACATGATGATGGTCATCGACTACATCCGCGCCCGCTAGATAGATTATGTGGTGATGATCGAAAATATGTAATATGGTTGTTTTCGAGACTAACTCCTGGATTTATTAGTAGTATATATGTTTGTTTTCTAGACTATGTAATATTTCTGCTATGAAAATTTGTTCTATCAATTGCATACCTGTGTTTGAGCTATTGATATTCTTCTGTATTTTTTGTACTGACATTCTTCTGTATTTGAGCTGTATATACCTTTATAAATACGGTACTGCCTTTTTTAAAAAATACAGCATAGAATAGCCGTGACGCACCTAAATTACTAGCCGTGGCGCACCTTCGGAGTTAGGCGTGACGCGCCACGCAATAGCCGCGGCGCACCGTGCCCGTGCGTCACGGGTATAAATAGGCGCGGCGCACCTGCTAGGTGCGTCACGGATAAACCAATAGGCGCGGCGTGATAGCCGTGACGCGCCCTGGTGCGTCACGGATAAGCGAATTGGTGCGTCACGGGTAAGCTTTTTCCTAGTAGTGGTAGGATCTCAATCTCAAGGCTTTGGTTGTGCGGTGTTGCTTGGTCCCCCTCCTCGTGGTTCTACTGGCCTTGCGGGTGGGACTTGATAGGGCATTTTAGAACTGTCCATGGCGTCTCCCATAGGGCTCAGGTCTTGGGCCTTGGACCGGGTAGCCTCACCCGATAGGTCTAGGATTCATCCCCTCGTCAAGTGGCACAACTCCTCCTCATGGTTCAGCGCCTCTGTGTAACGGACGATCTCCCACTAGCCGGGCTTCTCGTACCATCATGTCCTGGTCATGCCGGCAAGGATCTTCTCTGTTGCACGACACCGGAAGTCGCCGATGGACTCGTTACAGCTGGGGCACTTGCATTCCATGTTGATGCAGCAGTTGGCACAAGCCGCATCACAGAATAAAATGGTAAAATGGTGAAAGGTTTAGATGCTTGCCGAGTAAACTTGCGACTCGAACGGGGCCTAACATATCTAGATCTACATTATCCATATCATATGTGAAAACATTGCAGGTCTTTTCCTCTTCTTCTTCCTGCTGCAGATCACACTTGGATGGCCTTTTCTTAGCTGTTCACTAGAGACAAGGGCATTATGCACTGGCCAGCCAACCGGGTTTGAAATGTTCATGCAATTTTAAACACTTTTTATATTGAAAGTTTCTCCAAATTCAAAACCATTCATAAACTAGGTTTTTTAAAATGTTTGAAAATTCAAAAATTGTTACTAGTTTAAATAGTTTGAATAATTATTATTTTTAAACGGAAAATATATTTGAAATGATCATGCAATTTTAAATACTTTTCATATTGAAAGTTTCTCCAAATTCAAAACCATTCATAAACTAGGTTTTTAAAATGTTTGAAAATTCAAAAATTGTTACTAGTTTAAATAGTTTGAATAATTTTTGTTTTAAAACAAAAAATGTATTTGAAATGTTTTTGCAATTTTAAACACTTTTCATATTGAAAGTTTCTCCAAATTCAAAACCATTCATCAACTAGGTTTTTGTAAATGTTTGAAAATTAAAAAATTATCAGTAGTTTAAATAGTTTGAATAATTATTATTTTTAAACACAAAATGTATTATAAATGTTCGTGCAATTTTAAGCACTTTTAATATTGAAAGTTTCTCCAAATTCAAAATCATTTGAAATATATTTGAAACGGGGCAGAAAAAATGGCGGCGGTTAAAAAGTGAAAATTTTGGCCTTTTACCCTGGTTGGTGCTACCAACCGGGGCGAAAGGGGGAGGTGCGCGCGCAACCACCTTCCACCTTTTGCCCCGGTTGGTGGCACCAACCGAGGTAAACGACTCCCCTTTCCCCGGTTCGTGCCACCAACCGGGGCAAAAGGCCTCCCCGTATATAACCCTAGGCGGTGGCTTCGACCGGGGCAATCTCGCAAAAACCGCTAAGTCTCGACGACGACGAAATCAAAACAGTGCCGTCAGGCTGCCCGATTTTGCCGCCGCCGGTCCTCGCCTCCTCCGTTGTAGACCTCGCCTCCTCCGCGACCGCGCCCGTGCTCCTCCGCGCCCGCAGACCTTGCCGGCGCCCGCGTATCCGCTGCGCCCGCAGAGACCTCGCCGCCGGTTCCTCGCCCCCGGCCACCGCCTTTGCCACCTTCATTCTCGCATCTACCATCTGGGGCCTCCTCGAGGTGAGCGTGGGATGAGCCACCGCGCACGAGCTAGGTAGAATTTTTTTCAGTATTATTTTTTTACTGTTAATATTGTTATCTATTATTAGTATTATTAGCTTTTTAGAATAGTATTCTTGCTAGTAGTATTAGCTATTTTAGAATAGTATTATTATCTATTTTTAGAAATTGTTAGTATATATTTCGAAATTTTAGAATATTAGCTAATTTTAGAAATTGTTGTTAGTAGTATTATTAGTTGTTTTTTATTGTTAGTGAGAGAAACGTGAGGGAACCAAGGGGGACAGAGAGCAGAGAAACAAGGGGGACCGCCGTGCCATCACCGCGCCTCTACTCGACGCTGTGATTAGTGTCGCGCCCCCAACCGTTGCATGTCGAGGGCACGCCCGGGAGCACGCGCCCGTGCTCACCGCGACATGGGCGAGAACGCGCGCACAACCCCAACCACGGCGCCACGCGTATAAGACCCCGTCCACGCCACCCTATCGCCACACCACTCTTCACACCCACCGCAACCACCCGACACGACCCCAACCACGGCGCCTCGCATATAAGACCCCGTCGACGCCACCCTCTTGCCACACCACTGCTCACACCCACCGCAACCACCCCGACAGGATCCCGACCACGGCGCCGCGCGTATAAGACCCCGTCCACGCCACCCTCTCGCCACACCACTCCTCACAACCACCGAAACCACCCAGACACGATCCCGACCACGGCACCGCGCGTATAAGACCCCGTCCACGCCACCCTCTCGCCACACCGCTCCTCACACCCACCGCAACCACCCTGACAGGATCCACCGAGCCCGGAAACTCCCTGTGAGCTCCACGGGAAATAACCTCACCATCGGCCACTGGTGAAAACAATGGTGGAAGTGGTGAAATAAAAGTTATGGGTGGTGAAAGCAAACATAAGATGATGAAAACAATAGTAATCATTGTGAAAACAAAAGTATGGATGGTGAAAACAAGGGTAGGGATTATTAAAACATGTGTGGTATGGTGAAAACAATAATGGGTATGGTGAAAACAAAGGTGGGCATGGCGAAAACAAAGTGAAAACATTGTTTCTTTCATTTCAAATTACTTTGTTAACAGGGTTATCAAGTCTTGTTACCAAAACAATTTTTATGAAGCAAAACTTTGTATGTCACTAAATGATTATGTTACGGTTGCGAGCTAGCTAGAGGAAGCACAACGCACCATTTTGGTGCTGATTTTAGGATGTTATCACCTCTGTTAGCTTAATTATTTTGCACCCTATTGTTTTCACTAGTATGTATAGTGTTGTGATGATTGTTTAGTAGATTATTATTTTTCCAAGAGAATTTATAGCTTCATTTTTCCAAGATGGTATACATATTCTTATTATTACTTGTCGGATCTACACAATTATCCTATGCACCCAACATACATTCACTGAAACGTGTTCATTTGGGTGAGTTATAAAATGAGAGTACCTTATATAATCTATATATAAATCCGTGAAAAGTAGCTTGACTGTGTTTTTTTAGTACTTTGTGGTAATTAGACATAAGTGAAAATTGATGCATTTGAATTTATTAAAATATTGAAGTGATTGACTTGTTCAAATATTTGATTTACTAAAGTATTTTATCTTCCATTTGTATTGTTGACATATGGACGGCAGAGAGGGTGGAGAACAGGTGTTCGCGATAATATATAGAAGAAAGTACACTCCCCGTGGACCCAATGAGGGTGGAGGTCAAGACGACGGCTCACAGTACCTGAATGAATCATATCAGGGAAGGGAGAAAGAAGATCAATTGCAAGGAACAGATTTGGAACCGGAGAAAAGCAATGATGAACAAGCCTTAGTGAAGGCCGTGGATCCTACTTCAGCGATGTCGTCTACCAAGAGGTCGAAACTAGGCCCGGCTCAACAGATGAGCTCTAAAGTGCATCTCGTAATCGAGCAAGTATATCGATCCGACAAACATGCTTGGCCTACCTGTAGTGCAACTAAGTTTACAAGTCAATATGAAGTTATTGTTAGGGACATGATCCCGATAAGTATTGAAGAATGGAATGAGCCAGCAAAGGACGAAGACGATCCCGGCCGTCTAGCAGTTTCTTTTGTCTCAGACCAGTCCAAAGAAGCTATTTTTGACAAGCTGATGAACCATTTCAGTCTCCCAGAATGTGATACCAAGGAGATAGAAAAGGCAATGCGCGCCGCAGTAATGCACTGGGCTCTGAAGAAGATGGCTGAGGCTGTCAATGCTTACAAGAAAAGATTATAGAAGGAATATCAAAAGAAAAATGCGGTCCCAAAATTCGATGGGCCACTAGTGAAGCAGAAGGCACACTGGCCAGCATTTCTAGCGTACAACAAATCCGAAAAGGGTAATCAACAGTCAGCCAAGAATGCGGCAAATTCGTCGAAGAAGGTATATCACCACAAAATGGATTCAGGTGGCTACAAAGTTGTAGTGCCTAAGTTTGAAAAACTTGAGGCAGATCTGCGAGAGCAGGGGATCATTCCAGGTACATAGAATTTTCCGCGGAGGTCAAGAAATTGGTTGCTTTGGCATGGGGTCGTTTGACGCAGGAAGGAACCTTATTATGACTGAAAAAATAAAGGCCCCTTTGGGGGCACTTGAGAAAGTGTTCCAAGAGGTTAAAGGGAGAGTTCAAGCCAGATCGAGAGAATGTCGAGCTAACGAAGGCCGTCGGGAATCGAGAACATGGCGGCTAGACACGAGGCAAGGGACGATATCCGTGGTGCTTTGAGTTTAAGAAGGAAGATTGTGTATATCCATATAGAAGCCGAGAGAAAGGAAAGAGAAATAAGGAGGCGAAGGTCGAAGAACGGGTTGGTTTCTTGGAAGCTGCGGTTATGATGCAGCAACAGCAGATTAATGAGCTTACTGCACGACGCTCCCAGGACCAAGACCCGAGATTCGACGAAGCAAACCCATCTCAACGCAAGATCATCGTGGCTTTAACGGAGGTCCCGGCTGGCGCTGCAGTTATGATTGTTGATGCCGCTTCACGGATGGAGGCCGTGGATGCAATCAAGGAGACATCAAGCTGTGAGCTATACGTGTCGATCTCGAACGTATCCATCGATGTGACGGACGGCTACGCTTTACCTTGTCTAGAGGGAGCCACCTGCCATGGCCGTCCGATTACACCTCGCTATTCTCGTGTCCGCGTGGATGACGTTCACGCGGCTTGGAGGATACTGCGGCTTGACATCCCCGGAGGTGATGGGGTGGAGATACTCGGAGAAGCCGTCAATTCCATCATACAATAAAAAAAGGCATAGTGTTTTCGATGAGCAGTCCGCCGCCACCACCGCTACCTACTTCTTCGAGACGCAGTCCACCGCCAGCACAACCACCCACAATGAGTCATGCTCGATCATCGCCAGCACACGTCGACGTCATGGACTTCAGCAGCCTGACTCCGGCTCGATCTGCGATGCCTGAGCCGACTCCGTCGCCCACTAAGTCCTCTAAGTGGAAGGTTGCTGCCTCTAAGTCTTCCCCAAAGAAGAAACGTGCTCCGAAGAAGAAACCCAAGCCTCCGCCAGAAAAGTTGGCTTACCAAATGAATGACGAGGAGACCCACGAGTGGGTGACCATGGACACAAAACGTCAGATCGCTCCGTGGGGAAAGAAAACCTCGGAGACGCCAAAGGAACCAATAGATCTGGCAGTAAAGAATCACTTCAACAATTTGCTGGAAATGCCATCCCAAGTTTAGCTGAATCGTCCATCTGACTATGCTCGTGCATTAATGATGACTTATAAAAAAGTCAGGAAGGCGGGAAAACAATTTCCCAACTCGGGAAGCAGCCAAAAATTTCGCTTTGCTAGAGAGTGTGGTATAACAATTGACCAACTGCTAAGTGATTCACATTCCATCATAGCGGCTGATTTGGCGTGGAAATATGAGTTAGGGAAGTCTCTAGTCACACCTGATCAGCTCGACTGTGACAACATTCAAACTCCAACTGCATAAGTGGTCTGTCCAAAGCGCAAAGTACAGGCAGGACCAACTTATGATGAAAGTTAGACAGGAGGATTACTTCCGCGAGGAGATCTTTTTTTCTTCTATAATATAGACGCCCTCGAAAAATCTCTCATCAACACCTATTTTCTGTAAGTCTCTATCTCAACTAGTTAGATAATTGCTTCTTATATTATCCTCACTATACGATATATATTATGCAGATTGAAGATTCAGGAATGTAATGGAAACGGTGGCATTGGGTTCATTGACCCATATGTCATTAATGATTTCATTTTAGGGCGATACCCTCAAATCACGGAGGATAACATCGTTATGTTTTTGACGAAACAATTTCATTGTAGTGAAATACTATTTCCTCACAGACAAAGGTGAGTGTTACTGTCTTATGTATTTCTTTCATATTTCTATTTTGCTAAGTCGGTGTTATGTGTAATTGATGTTTTGCATGACTATGTATATAAACGTGTGTGCAGTTTCCACTGGATTCTTTTCAACATTCACGTTGACACCGGAGCAGTTGATCTCATGGACGCTATGGATAAAGAACAAAAGGAGTACAATCTCACTGTTTCAGTGCTCACAAAATAAGTTCAATCGTTGTCACACTACACCGTCCCCTTTTGTTCAATCATTATCGTACGATGACCCATATATTCTTTTTTTTTATTTCCCGGACAGGGCTTGGAAGTTGTTCAAGAAGCAGGAAGCCAGTTTAACGGAGTTGTATATGAAAGTTGATACACTTATCGTAAGTAGTACTTGCTACATTCATGCATCTCTCTTTAATTGCTTGAGCATTACTTGATTCAATTCTATTTCTTGTAAAGTGCCCTCAGGAGCCACAAGGAACAAATTTATGTGGATTCTATGTCATGGAGAACATAAGGACAATCGTGAATGAGCGGTTGAAAATAAGAACAAATTTAAATCTGCACGATCTACAGAGGGAGCTCCTACCGGCAGACCGCTTACAAGCACTTGAAGAGGAATTGGCGGGTTTTCTTCTGAAGGAAGTCATAGATCCAAATGGACCATTCCATTATCCATTATAAACAATGATCTGCATGTAATGATCTCAATGCGTATAACTCTATTCGGATGTAATGATCTAATTGAGATCAATGTAATTATCTTTTGAGGATATCAATGCATACAATGATCTGTATGATGATTACGGTCGATGTGCAAACAATATGTCATTTACAGCCTAAACAAAATCACCGAAAAGAAAACACCACACAAATAACACACCAAAAACAGCCCCAAAAAGAAATATGCCATTACCAACCGGGGTAAAGAGTGCTGGCCTGCTTGCTGCGTAGAGCTCACGTGGGCATCCCTTTTATCCCGGTTGGTAAGTCCCACCGGGTCATTAAGGGGGGCCTTTAGCCCGGGTTTGGAAAACCCGGTTGGGTAGCCGGTGCATAAGGCTCCCCCCCCCACACACACGCGGGGCAAATGCAGTGTAGTCCACTAGTGACCCTTGTACAATTTTAATTTTGGCATCGCTTGACATTTGAAAGTGAAGCATAGCTGGAACGTGATGGCTCATTTAATTAAGATAATATAACCGACAATGATATTGTGTTGGCTGACTTTTCTGTTTTGTATTTACTTCCTTACAAGTTGTGGTGTCGACATCTTGGCATTGTGCATTTTCCCTAACTCTTTGGTGTTTTCTTCTGTTGCATATGGAGGACGACAGGAGATCATATGATGATGCAATGGTACAATTTATGGTCGCCGTACTGCAGCTATCTTCTTGGGCTACTTAGCAGATCTGCTATATCTCATTACCAGTGCTACCTCCATCATGAACTTGGATAGGCAATATGGCCTTAATCTATTTGAGGTGAGAACGCCGCCATAATTATCATTGCTATCAGATTTGACCGACTATACTTTTGTAGAGGGAAAAATTCTTTGGCTTGCACATCGTAAATTACTAGGAATGTGATCCTATTTTTGTTGCTACAAATTGACAGGGGCTTTAGTTATGTACCACCTGCAATATGCAAGAAACAGATGGAGGAGTATTTAACCTGAAGTGTGAAGACAGATATTTCTTTCCTATATTGGTTGGGAATATGCCAGTACTACAGGTTTACCCTTTTACATTTATTTATTTGTGTGCTCACTTTATTTTGAGTATGCAGTTCAGTATATTACTTATAACGCAGGGAGATAGTATGTCATGTTTGCCTCTTTGTAATACACCCCCTTAGTATGTCATGTGTGCGCTTGTAAAGCTGAACAGTTTCTGGTTGTTACATTTTCATTTTCATAACGAAAACCAGATTCTTCAGCACGCGGCTGCTTGAACTGGCAAAATGTGACAAAGGTTTTAAATCAAATATGGGAGCATCATGAGATCTTTGTCAAACAGGTTTGCATGGTTCCTCTAAGAACTTAATTTTAGTATATTCAGTAAACCAAAAGAGTGCACTGATTGCATCCTGTTCTGTGGGACACACAATTGAGCTTTGGAATTTTCCAAATGTGGGGCTCCCTTAAATAAGCTGATGATATATACCCTTATTTTTATACAAGTTTTACGGTGGTTGGCATTTTTAACAACCGTTTATCCACTTTAATCTGATGGTTGTAAATTAGGAGGTACCAGAAAGTACGTACCCAAAAGTACCAACATTTCAGGATTTTTTTAAATCAAATAAAATTTGTTGGTGAATTCGTCTAGTGGATCCACCTGTCTCGTCTTGTATCCCCTAAGAATGTGCATCTCATCGAATATGTGTATTGGGCCAGGTTGTGGCATGTCACGGTCATGCAGGTCACCATGTTCGCATTTCTCCTAGCTCCGCCTTCAGCGACATGGACGGCGGACTAGCACATGGACGCCGCGAGCTCGTCTCGGAAACTCTAAGCCTCAACGAGCAACAACGAAAGCCAGTGGGTATGCAACAACGGCCGTCGTCGACTTCATCATCACGTGGTCCCGCGGTGGCAACTAGACGGACCGCGGGTGATCACGTCGGCCCGCCATCGCACCTGCACAGCCTCAACCGATTCTCCGGTAGGTCTTGTCGGGAACCACCACAAACACATGCGTGCAGCACTTGGTCACGTTGCAGGAGTCCCCGAACGGCGAGCATTTGACGAAGCCCCCACGGATCGGTGCTCGCCGACCTACACGAGCGCCACGGAGGCGAGCCCCGTGGACATCTGTGGCCGCTAGTACGACCCTAACTTCGCAGTCATCCTCACCCGTGACGCGGAGTCCTTGGTGGCCGCCTGCAGGCACGCCATGGAGCACCGGCGGAGCCGGTGTACAAGCTCGAGGAGCTTCCGGAATCACACGTGCTCATCCACGGACCACGGTGATCCCGCAATCGGCTGCCTCGTGGACTTCGGGCTCTACTTCTTCCACAGCCACGCCTTCTTCTACCTCCAAGAAGCCCGTTGACACAACTTGATCCTAGTCTGTGCGGACGTTCGTGATGGTGATTGAGCCTACATACGCTGAGAGGATGGTGGGATCTATGTACCCGGCGCGGCTGCACCCCGATGACGGCGCCAACCTGGACCCCCTTGCAACCTCCTCGTCCCTCTCGGTCTCACCCTGCACACAACAGGGACATGAGCACGGGTGCAGAGCATTAGATAAACCGAGACGTGCGGGGTGGGAGCACAGCTGTGTGGCGTCATTGCCGTGGTGCGGCAGAGGAAGGAGAGCGGGAGGTGATGGTGGTCACACCTGATCAGCTCGACTATGACAACATTCAAACTCCAACGGCATAAGTGGTCTGTCCAAAGCGCAACGTACAGGCAGGACCAACTTATGATGAAAGTTAGACAGGAGGATTACTTCCGCGAGGAGATCTTTTTTTCTTCTATAATATAGACGCCCTCGACAAATCTCTCATCAACACCTATTGTCTGTAAGTCTCTATCTCAACTAGTTAGATAATTGCTTCTTATATTATCCTCACTATACGATATATATTATGCAAATTGAAGATTCAGGAATGTAATGGAAACGGTGGAATTGGGTTCATTGACCCATATGTCATTAATGATTTCATTTTAGGGCGATACCCTCAAATCACGGAGGATAACATCGTTATGTTTTTGACGAAACAA
Organism: Alopecurus myosuroides; assembly: GCA_028641055.1. Classification (NCBI taxonomy): domain Eukaryota; kingdom Viridiplantae; phylum Streptophyta; class Magnoliopsida; order Poales; family Poaceae; genus Alopecurus; species Alopecurus myosuroides. Next base: position 20,106 of record JAPCYS010001067.1, read on the forward strand.
TTTCATTGTAGTGAAATACTATTTCCTCACAGACAAAGGTAAGTGTTACTGTCTTATGTATATTCTTTCATATTTCTATTTTGCTAAGTCGGTGTTATGTGTAATTGATGAGTTTTGCATGACTATGTATATAAACGTGTGTGCAGTTTCCACTGGATTCTTTTCAACATTCACGTTGACACCGGAGCAGTTGATCTCATGGACGCTATGGATAAAGAACAAAAGGAGTACAATCTCATTGTTTCAATGCTCACAAAATAAGTTCAATCGTTGTCACACTACACCGTCCCCTTTTGTTCAATCATTATCGTACGATGACCCATATATTCTTTTTTTTTTCCCGGACAGGGCTTGGAAGTTGTTCAAGAAGCAGGAAGCCACTTTAACGGAGTTGGATATGAAAGTTGATACACTTATCGTAAGTAGTACTTGCTACATTCATGCATCTCTCTTTAATTGCTTGAGCATTACTTGATTCAATTCTATTTCTTGTAAAGTGCCCTCAGGAGTCACAAGGAACAAATTTATGTGGATTCTATGTCATGGAGAACATAAGGACAATCGTGAATGAGCGGTTGAAAGAAGAACAAATTTAAATCTGCACGATCTACAGAGGGAGCTCCTACCGGCAGACCGCTTACAAGCACTTCAAGAGGAATTGGGGGTTTTCTTCCGAAGGAAGTCATAGATCCAAATGGACCATTCCATTATCCATTATAAACAATGATCTGCATGTAATGATCTCAATGCGTATAACTCTATTCGGATGTAATGATCTAATTGAGATCAATGTAATTATCTTTTGATGATATCAATGCATGCAATGATCTGTATGATGATTACGGTCGATGTGCAAACAATATGTCATTTACAGCCTAAACGAAATCACCAAAAAGAAAACACCACACAAATAACACACCAAAAACAGCCCCAAAAAGAAACATGCCATTACCAACCGGGGTAAAAGAGTGCTGGCCTGCTTGCCGCGTAGAGCCCACGTGGGCATCCCTTTTATCCCGGTTGGTAAGTCCCACCGGGTCATTAAGGGGGCCTTTAGCCCGGGTTTGGAAAACCCGGTTGGGTAGCCGGTGCATAAGGCTCCCCCCCCCCCCCACACACACACGCGGGGCAAATGCACTGTAGTCCACTAGTGACCCTTGTACAATTTTAATTTTGGCATCGCTTGACATTTGAAAGTGAAGCATAGCTGGAACGTGATGGCTCATTTAATTAAGATAATATAACCGACAATGATATTGTGTTGGCTGACTTTTCTGTTTTGTATTTACTTCCTTACAAGTTGTGGTGTCGACATCTTGGCATTGTGCATTTTTCCCTAACTCTTTGGTGTTTTCTTCTGTTGCATATGGAGGACGACGGGAGATCATATGATGATGCAATGGTACAATTTATGGTTGCCGTACTGCAGCTATCTTCTTGGGCTACTTAGCAGATCTGCTATATCTCATTACCAGTGCTACCTCCATCATGAACTTGGATAGGCAATATGGCCTTAATCTATTTGAGGTGAGAACGCCGCCATAATTATCATTGCTATCAGATTTGACCGACTATACTTTTGTAGAGGGAAAAATTCTTGGCATGCACATCGTAAATTACTAGGAATGATCCTATTTTTGTTGCTACAAATTGACAGGGGCTTTAGTTATGTACCACCTGCAATATGCAAGAAACAGATGGAGGAGTATTTAACCTGAAGTGTGAAGACAGATATTTCTTTCCTATATTGGTTGGGAAAAGCCAGTACTACAGGTTTACCCTTTTACATTTATTTATTTGTGTGCTCACTTTATTTGAGTATGCAGTTCAGTATATTACTTATAACGCAGGGAGATAGTATGTCATGTTTGCCTCTTTGTAATCCACCCCTTAGTATGTCATGTGTGCGCTTGTAAAGATGAACAGTTTCTGGTTGTTACATTTTCATTTTCATAACGAAAACCAGATTCTTCAGCACGCGGCTGCTTGAAACTGGCAAATGTGACAAAGGTTTTAAATCAAATATGGGAGCATCATGAGATCTTTGTCAAACAGGTTTGCATGGTTCCTCTAAGAACTTAATTTTAGTATATTAAGTAAACCAAAAGAGTGCATTGATTGCATCCTGTTCTGTGGGACACACAATTGAGCTTTGGAATTTTCCAATGTGGGGCTCCCTTAAATAAGCTGATGATATATACCCTTTTTTATACAAGTTTTACGGTGGTTGGCATTTTTAACAACCGTTTATCCACTTTAATCTGATGGTTGTAAATTAGGAGGTACCAGAAAGTACGTACCCAAAAGTACCAACATTTCAGGATTTTTTTAAATCAAATAAAACGGTTTGTTGGTGAATTCGTCTAGTGGATCCACCTGTCTCGTCTTGTATCCCCTAAGAATGTGCATCTCATCGAATATGTGTATTGGGCCAGGCTGTGGCATGTCACGGTCATGCAGGTCACCATGTTCGCGTTTCTCCTAGCTTCGCCTTCAGCGACATGGACGGCGGACTAGCACATGGACGCCGCGAGCTCGTCTCGGAAACTCTAAGCCTCAACGAGCAACAACGAAAGCCAGTGGGTATGCAACGACGGCCGTCGTCGACTTCATCATCACGTGGTCCCGCGGTGGCAACTAGACGGACCGCGGGTGATCACGTCGGCCCGCCATCGCACCTGCACAGCCTCAACCGATTCTCCGGGTAGGTCTTGCCGGGAACCACCACAAACACAGGCGTGCAGCACTTGGTCAGGTTGCAGGAGTCCCCGAACGGCGAGCATTTGACGAAGCCCCCACGGATCGGTGCTCGCCGACCTACACGATCGCCACGGAGGCGAGCCCCATGGACATCTGTGGCGCGCTAGTACGACCCTACTTCGCGGTCATCCTCACCCGTGACGCGGAGTCCTTGGTGGCCGCCTGCAGGCACGCCATGGAGCACCGGCGGAGCCGGTGTACAAGCTCGAGGAGCTTCCGGAATCACACGTGCTCATCCACGGACCACGGTGATCCCGCAATCGGCTGCCTCGTGGACTTCGGGCTCTACTTCTTCCACAACCACGCCTTCTTCTACCTCCCAAGAAGCCCGTTGACACAACTTGATCCTAGTCTGTGCGGACGTCCGTGATGGTGATTGAGCCTACATACGCTGAGAGGATGGTGGGCTCTCTGTACCCGGCGCGGCTGCACCCCGATGACGGCGCCAACCTGGACCCCCTTGCAACCTCCTCGTCCCTCTCGGTCTCACCCTGCACACAACGGGGACATGAGCACGGGTGCAGAGCATTAGATAAACCGAGACGTGCGGGGTGGGAGCACAGCTGTGTGGCATCAATGCCGTGGTGCGGCAGAGGAAAGGAGAGCGGGAGGTGATGGTGGTCACACCTGATCAGCTCGACTATGACAACATTCAAACTCCAACTGCATAAGTGGTCTGTCCAAAGCGCAAAGTACAGGCAGCTTCAACTTATGATGAAAGTTAGACAGGAGGATTACTTCCGCGAGGAGATCTTTTTTTCTTCTATAATATAGACGCCCTCGACAAATCTCTCATCAACACCTATTGTTTGTATGTATCTATCTCAACTAGTTAGATAATTGCTTCTTATATTATCCTCACTATACGATATATATTATGCAGATTGAAGATTCAGGAATGTAATGGAAACGGTGGCATTGGGTTCATTGACCCATATGTCATTAATGATTTTATTTTAGGGCGATACCCTCAAATCACGGAGGATAACATCGTTATGTTTTTGACGAAACAATTTCATTGTAGTGAAATACTATTTCCTCACAGACAAAGGTGAGTGTTACTGTCTTATGTATATTCTTTCATATTTCTATTTTGCTAAGTCGGTGTTATGTGTAATTGATGAGTTTTGCATGACTATGTATATAAACGTGTGTGCAGTTTCCACTGGATTCTTTTCAACATTCACGTTGACACCGGAGCAGTTGATCTCATGGACGCTATGGATAAAGAACAAAAGGAGTACAATCTCATTGTTTCAATGCTCACAAAATAAGTTCAATCGTTGTCACACTACACCGTCCCCTTTTGTTCAATCATTATCGTACGATGGCCCATATATTCTTTTTTTATTTCCCGGACAGGGCTTGGAAGTTGTTTAAGAAGCAGGAAGCCAGTTTAACGGAGTTGGATATGAAAGTTGATACACTTATCGTAAGTAGTACTTGCTACATTCATGCATCTCTCTTTAATTGCTTGAGCATTACTTGATTCAATTATATTTCTTGCAAAGTGCCCTCAGGAGCCACAAGGAACAAATTTATGTGGATTCTACGTCATGGCGAAAATAAGGACAATCGTGAATTAGCGGTTGAAAAGAAGAACAAATTTAAATCTGCACGATCTACAGAGGGAGCTCCTACCGGCAGACCGCTTACAAGCACTTCAAGAGGAATTGGCGGGTTTTCTTCTGAAGGAAGTCATAGATCCAAATGGACCATTCCATTATCCATTATAAACAATGATCTGCATGTAATGATCTCAATGCGTATAACTCTATTCGGATGTAATGATCTAATTGAGATCAATGTAATTATCTTTTGATGATATCAATGCATGCAATGATCTGTATGATGATTACGGTCGATGTGCAAACAATATGTCATTTACAGCCTAAACGAAATCACCGAAAAGAAAACACCACACAAATAACACACCAAAAACAGCCCCAAAAAGAAACATGCCATTACCAACCGGGGTAAAAGAGTGCTGCCCTGCTTGCTGCGTAGAGCCCACGTGGGCATCCTTTTATCCTAGTTGGTAAGTCCCACCGGGTCATTAAGGGGGGCCTTTAGCCCGGGTTTGGAAAACCCGGTTGGGTAGCCGGTGCATAAGGCTCCCCCCCCCAACACACACACACGGGGCAAATGCACTGTAGTCCACTAGTGACCCTTGTACAATTTTAATTTTGGCATCGCTTGACATTTGAAAGTGAAGCATAGCTGGAACGTGATGGCTCATTTAATTAAGATAATATAACCGACAATGATATTGTGTTGGCTGACTTTTCTGTTTTGTATTTACTTCCTTACAATTTGTGGTGTCGACATTTTGGCATTGTGCATTTTTTCCTAACTCTTTGGTGTTTTCTTCTGTTGCATATGGAGGACGACGGGAGATCATATGATGATGCAATGGTACAATTTATGGTTGCCGTACTGCAGCTATCTTCTTGGTCTACTTAGCAGATCTGCTATATCTCATTACCAGTGCTACCTCCATCATGAACTTGGATAGGCAATATGGCCTTAATCTATTTGAGGTGGGAACGCCGCCATAATTATCATTGCTATCAGATTTGACCGACTATACTTTTGTAGAGGGAAAAATTCTTTGGCATGCACACCGTAAATTACTAGGAATGTGACCCTATTTTTGTTGCTACAAATTGACAGGGGCTTTGGTTATGTACCACCTGCAATATGCAAGAAACAGATGGAGGAGTATTTAACCATAAGTGTGAAGACATATATTTCTTTCCTATATTGGTTGGGAATAAGCCAGTACTACAGGTTTACCCTTTTACATTTATTTATTTGTGTGCTCACTTTATTTTGAGTATGCAGTTCAGTATATTACTTATAACGCAGGGAGATAGTATGTCATGTTTGCCTCTTTGTAATCCACCCCCTTAGTATGTCATGTGTGCGCTTGTAAAGCTGAACAGTTTCTGGTTGTTACATTTTCATTTTCATAACGAAAATTCTTCGGCACGCGGCTGCTTGAACTGGCAAAATGTGACAAAGGTTTTAAATCAAATATGGGAGCATCATGAGATCTTTGTCAAACAGGTTTGCATGGTTCCTCTAAGAACTTAATTTTAGTATATTCAGTAAACCAAAAGAGTGCACTGATTGCATCCTGTTCTGTGGGACACACAATTGAGCTTTGGAATTTTCCAAATGTGGGGCTCCCTTAAATAAGCTGATGATATATACCCTTATTTTTATACAAGTTTTACGGTGGTTGGCATTTTTAACAACCGTTTATCCACTTTCTGATGGTTGTAAATTAGGAGGTACCAGAAAGTACGTACCCAAAAGTACCAACATTTCAGGATTTTTTTAAATCAAATAAACGGTTTGTTGGTGAATTCGTCTAGTGGATCCACCTGTCTCGTCTTGTATCCCCTAAGAATGTGCATCTCATCGAATATGTGTATTGGGCCAGGCTGTGGCATGTCACGGTCATGCAGGTCACCATGTTCACGTTTCTCCTAGCTTCGCCTTCAGCGACATGGACGGCGGACTAGGACATGGACGCCGCGAGCTCGTCTCGGAAACTCGAAGCCTCAACGAGGAACAACGAAAGACAGTGGGTATGCAACGACGGCCGTCGTCGACTTCATCATCACGTGGTCCCGCGGTGGCAACTAGACGGACCGCGGGTGATCACGTCGGCCCGCCATCGCACCTGCACAGCCTCAACCGATTCTCCGGTAGGTCTTGCCGGGAACCACCACAAACACAGGCGTGCAGCACTTGGTCACCACTACTAGGAAAAAGCTTACCCGTGACGCACCAATTCGCTTATCCGTGACGCACCAGGGCGCGTCACGGCTATCACGCCGCGCCTATTGGTTTAGCCGTGACGCACCGAGCTGGTGCGTCGCGCCTATTGATACCCGTGACGCACGATCACGGTACGCCGCGGATATCGCGAGGCACGTCACGCCTAACTAAGGAGGTGCGCCACGGCTAGGAATATTGGTGCGTCACGGCTAAGTAATGCCTCCACGGCTAAGTTACTGGGTGCGCCACGGGTATGAACTTTTGCGCGTCACGGCTATCCTCCCAGGTGCGTCACGGGTATCCTTTTTGGTGCGTCACGGGTATACTGTGCTGTATTTTTTTGAAATAGGCGGTACCGTATTTATACAGGTATATACACATCTCAAATACAGAAAAATATCAGTAAACAAAATGTATCAAAACAGTTCTCTGACTAACAAATGATATATCATAGTTGATCATATTGTTTAGAATTCCGAATAGCTACATCAAACAGTTGATTATGAATACAACAAAGTGTTTATCATGTCAAATAGACCTACATCATACGGTTAATCATCGGGACCGATTACATCGATCGATGATGCTTCATCATCGGGACAAGTGACCTATCTAGTCGCCGATAACCTAATCATCTAACTAGGAACCATAGCATGACGAGCGAGGCGACGGCGACAAGAGCGACTGCGATGGTCTTCATCCACGTGTTGTTCTTCTTCTTCTTATTTTGTTCCTCCTCGAGATGGATGAACCACCTAGCTTCCGCCGCCACTCTTGTGTTGTAGGATTTGTAGGCATTCCCTTTGAACTTGTTCACCTGCTCCAAGCAGTCTTCCCAGTGATCGTAGACTCCTGGAACCCTGCCTCTAAACACCACGTAGCACCTCGGCATCTGTAATGACAAGAAAGAAAAACAAAAACAATAGTTTTAAACATGTCTACAATAAGTAGTAAGTGGAGAAATATAAAAGGCCATCTGAGTGTGAACCAACTCTTTTAATCATCGGCATTTATACAAAAGATCGAACGAACATAGGACCGGAATAATATAAAAGCAATATAATCAAGCATTGACATAATTGAGCATCAGTTACGAATGGACGATTCATAACCGTAACGATGTGTGCCTCATATTTAGGGTGGACACATACAAGCGGCCGTAGGTGGTGCCGCTGCGCCAAGTGGGATGCACAAGATCCTAACTTTGTGAAAATCACAAGGCGCAACGGACCACCTAGGCCATCTGAGTGTGAACCAACTCTTTTAATCATCGGCATTTACTTATTCAAAAGATCGAACGAACATAGGACCGGAATAATATAAAAGCAAGATAATCAAGCATTGACATAATTGAGCATCAGTTACAGAATGGACGATTCATAACCGTAACGATGTGTGCCTCATATTTAGGGTGGACACATACAAGCGGCCGAAGTGGTGCAGCTGCGCCAAGTGGGATGCACAAGATCCTAACTTTGTGAAAATCACAAGGCGCAGCTGACCACCTGGGCCACCTGAGTGTGAACCAACTCTTTTAATCATCGGCATTTACTTATTCAAAAGATCGAACGACCATCACAAGTAGGACCGCAATAATAAAATGCAAGATAATCAAGCATTGACATAATTGAGCATCAGTTACAGAATGGACGATTCATAACCGTAACGATGTGTGCCTCATATTTAGGGTGGACACATACAAGCGGCCGTAGGCGGTGCCGCTGCGCCAAGTGGGATGCACAAGATCCTAACTTTGTGAAAATCACAAGGCGCAACGGACCGCCTAGGCCATCTGAGTGTGAACCAACTCTTTTAATCATCGGCATTTACTTATTCAAAAGATCGAACGACCATCACAAGTAAGACCGCAATAATGAAAAGAAAGATAATTAAGCATTGACATAATAAAGCATCTGTTACAAGATGGACGATTCATAACCCTAACGATTGAGTTCGACTAATTTAGGAAAATGTAGCAAGCCTTACAATAGTTCTCACTCCTTCTGACATCTCCCAGGGATTACAACGGGACAGCCCTCCTGAGTGATGAAGGGCCTGTCGTCACAGGCAGTTGCTAGGTAGGTATCTATGTCGCGGTTCGGCATGTTGAACCGGCAGTAAAATGTCCCACTCTTGTTCACCACTTCATGAACGATTTTCGTGGCAAAGCACTTCTGGATATCATATATCCCTTCTCTAACCTTGTCATCGCCGACCATCGACAAGCGGGAGGCCCATTGTTGGACTTGACTAGGCAGGGTAAGGAACTGTTGATCCCGTACATACGCCCGCATATGATGGAGGACATAGTAGGTGTCTCGGTTACTGCCCGCCGGCTGCTTGACGCACGCGAAAGTCGTCGTGTGGGTGAACACCCGAGCGCCCTGAACGACCTTCTCCCTAGTGATTTTGCCCCCCCTTGCGTGGTAGCCGGTGAGAGCATTATCCAAAACTTTCTTCACGTTGGAGTAGTCTTTCTTCACCGCACTCCCTGAGTCGAGATACGTGGCATGCGAATGACTGATACAAATGCAGATGAGTGTGCATTGTGTATATCTGCGCGGAACAATCCAAACAAAGTGTTGGAAAGGAGCGATGAGAATCTAAAGAAAATCACTTTCGATTCGGCTAATAATATTGACTTACCCGGCAAAGTAAGGCACGAGGATGTAATCCTTGGTCTGGTTCGCCAGTATGAAGTCCCGGAGATATGTCGACGCGACTACCTGGTTCCCAACGTCGCACAACACGTCGTGGCGCATGTAGAAGGGGTCCGCTATCGCGATGCCCAGTGTATTATCCCTGATGACTTGCACCGCCAGACTGAGCGAGTATAGGCGGATCATGGAGTAGTGCAGCGGATTGCTATAGAACATATCGAAGATGTCCGAAAACCGTAGTACTATCCTATCCGCGCCGGTTGACTCGACGAAGCCCAAGTCCTTTGGCACCATGGCAATGAAAACCGGGTATGATGGATCCTTGGATTCAAGAAGGCGCGATTCAAGAAAAAGAATGCTGTCATGCAAACTCCGCATATCCCCACTTGCGGCCTTGAGCTTGCTCTGGCTAAGCATAGGCTGACCAATCACATGCATCTTCGTATGCTTAGATGTAGGTGGGCCGTCCTGAACACGGAGCGGCATCTTAGCAGGCTGGCTCGCGGACTTTGCGGCCTTGGATCTAGGTCCTCTTTTCCGCGGCTTCGGCGCTTTCGGAATGATCTCCTTCTCAATCTCCTCATTAGCCGCCTTATGGATTGTGCTAGGGCTGAAAATAACTCCACCCTTCGCACTTTTCTGAGTCTCGGTGCAGGGGCCGACATCTGGAGGCGTGTCTTCCTGAGAACCGAAGAGACGCTTGCAATTGGATTTATCCGCAGGAGGAGCCTCACCACGAGCCTCCGTGCTATGGTAGGGTTCTTCTGGAGGAGGAGCAACGTAATCTCCGCCATCAAAGTCATCAGCGATGAAATCCATGGCATCAAGATCAACGTCATTCTCCTGGTCTTGTGCCATCTCCATGTCACGGGTAGGCGACGGCGCGGCGGTCTTGCCATGGCTCCGCTCCGGAGCTTCTAGAGGGGTTGTCTTCGAGGTGGTGCCTCGCGCCGGTAGTTCTAGAGGCGATGTCCGCGGGGTGGCGCCCCTCTTCCCCAGGCGAATCTGGCTCTTCGGCCATTCCATGTTCCAAGGCATGCACTGGAGCAGCGTCAGGGTATCGGGGTCATCTTCTTCTTGGTAGGGTTGAATGGGAGGCAACAAGTCGTCGTAGCCCGCCAGCACCCGAAGCACTCGAACTCTATATACGTCTTCGCGCATCGGCCTGTTGTGGAACCTACGGGTTGACGGTTGAACGATCATACCCACAGCAACATCCTTCAACACGCCGTCCACTGTGTGTAAGAGAGTGCATGGAACGTCGTCGTTCTGCGGAAAACATGCAGGGCGTCAGAGAGGCCAGTCTAAGGCAAAGGAAGATCGACGCTCCAACGCTTAACTATTTACCTGGCTGGCGAGGGCGTCGAGCTCCTCTAGTGGCGAGGGGCCAACGACGACGGCAGGCGTGCTACTGTTCAATGGCGAGGGAGAACCGGCGGCGGGCGTGCAACCGATGGCCAGGCGGCGGTTGTTCGTTGGTGCACGCTCTTCATTCGGCGGAGGACCGCCCACTGTGGGCGTGCAACGGATGGTCAGGCGGGTAGAGGCGGGCGGAGTCACTATCGGCGCCGTGGTGTAGGCGGGCGGAGTCACAAGTGGGTCCGCCATCGTGGCGTTGGCCGGCGAGACTCTGGACAAGTCTCTTGAGTTGCTGCCCTGCACGCTAGGCACCGGGCACGGCCCCACTCGACCTCCTTCATTCCATCGAGTAACCACATCGTAGATGGTAGGCAAAACGCTGCCCATTTGTTCTGCCAAAGCTGTTTTGACAATATTAGGAATATCGGCAACTTTGGCCTTGAGGTCTGCAATCTCGCGATCGCGGGCTTCGTCACGTTGGATATCTTCGATGGTCCTCTTTCTATTCCTTCTCGCCTCCCTGGGCTCCTTGAAGTACTCTCTGAGCTTCGTCGTCGTGCCCAGGCCACAAACTCGGCCAACTGACGGCCTTTTGTGCTTTTCCTTCCCCTGCGTCACGTTCACCGCCCTATTTAAACTGTCGTCCCACGGGCCGTGCAGCCTCGGCATGGATGACGAGGTTCCACCACTTTCGATTTCTAAGTTCTGCACAATTAGCGTGACCCGTTTAGAATTCCACCAGTACACTATAATGCAATCGACTAGATCGTCGAGAGCAAACTAACTAGGGTGGTGTATTTACTTACCAAGTTGTCATACAACGTCTTCACCTTCTCATCATCGGTAGTATACTCATTAGCTACCGGGTCATATGTAAACCGGGCCCTGATGAAGTTTTTCGTCCGCGGCGAGTACTTTGCGAGAGGGTCAGGGATGCCCTGTTCTGCACGTTTGGCGTCCTCCTTCTCCCAATTGGGAATCGCCGCTCTGTAACCGCCGCATCCCAGTTTGTGGGAACCAATGTTCAACTTCCGCATCCTCTGCCCCCAATCAACGTTAGCCTTGGCGACTTCGCTCTGGCAAAGTACCTTGAAGTCCCGGAGTTCATCTTCGGTGATTCTCGGCTCACTCGCTAAAACATCCTGCAGGCTATTTTCGGGGTCCAAGACCTTAACCTTCACCCGGTGTTTCCAGTTGGCCAAGGCGGTGTTCATCTTAATGGCGCAGTGGTTGACTATATTCCCCGCCAGATTGTCGTTATTGTACTTAAACGGCTCGTCTGGCGGATGCGGGTACAAGTATCGTCCGTGCAGCTTTCTAAAGAGAAGAACCTGATAATGTTCATTCTCTTTTTTCCTTAGATCATCGGTTAAGATCCTGACAGTGTCCCGGACAATGCAACCAATCTGGTTGCCGAATCCTTTGACCACCGCCTCGGGCGCGATTGGATACCCAAAGCTATCAATTTCCGTGATCTCTTCACGGTAGGTGCAGAGAGTGTTACTTTTCCGTTTCCTCTTCTTCTTTGCTTTGCTACCACCATCTGTCTGACCGCCGGCATCAGTGGTGTCATTTCCGCCGGCGGCGCCACTAGTGGTATCACAGGCGCCACTAGTCGTGGCGTCATCCTCCTTGCACCGCTAGTGTCCGCGTCAGCCGAGGCATCCGCCGTCGGGTCGTATTGCTCATCTTCTTCGTGGGTGATTTGCCAGAACGGCTTAGAACCGCCGGCCTCGTCGTCGTGTGCCATGTTCTGAAGGGGGAAATTATTGGTTAATATCTAAAGGAAACAAAAAATCGACATACTACTCGATCACGGGAAAACGGCTAAGTCCTAAATTCACGGGAAAATTTCGGCATGACCTTTCCTAATTTTCTAACACTAGAGTGCCCGATTCTCGCCGAAAAAAATTAATCAACATTTCGGCGAAAATGGGCAACTCATTTGAATTCCCTGCAAAGTTTTAAACGGCTCGATGGCCGGACAGATTTCCAAATGTGGTACCAACTACAAAGTGGTACCAGCACCAGCACCAGCACCAACACAACACAACACCAGCACCAACACAAGAAAACCAGCAGCAGAACACCTTCAAAAATCAGCCACAACTCCCTGTGATAGGCAGCAACAACAGCTAGGAGCAGCAACAGCAGTGCAACAGCAGCTAGAGTACCTATATGATTACATCACTTGTAGCAGCAATATATCACAGTAGATACCAACCATATGCACTAGTAAATAAGAAATCTGAGCCAATCATACATAACATGATGTCGCTAGTCTATGCACGGTTTGCTTTTTTCGCCGAGCCGGACGACAGTTATTGAACAATGCACATCCTAAACAGGGTTCAATTTTTATTATCTGCAGCACCAGCAAGCAGTACTAGCACAACAGCAGTACCAGCACAACATCACAAGGAAAACAAGTAAGCATATGTTCTTATAAAAGGGAAACCTACCTCAGAACAATATCACTGGCCTTGGGTCAATTAAACAAGCATAAATTTGTTCTTATCAGTTATAACAGGCAATCACTTAATAGTTATAACAGGCAATCACTTTACTCTCGACGACATTAATGGGTCAGCACAGACTTGTGAGTACTAGTGGCGACGGATTCAGTTGCGTAACCAATGAAATCAACATCAGCCTAGCAACAGCAGCAGCAGCCTAGCAACAGCAGCCTAGCAACATCAGTATCCTAGCTATATAAGGGAGAAATAAAACAGCAGTAGCAGCCTAGCAACAGCAGAAGCAGCCTAGCAACCTAGCAACTTCTGTCTAGACCGAGATTCTTTCCAGGAAACGGAGAAGAAACATGCTTGGTGGCCGGTGAGTGAGCATATGTTACGACCAAGTCATTGCTAGCTATATAGATCTCTCGAGAACTTTATTACTCCACACCCAAAGTTTACACATGGAGGTTTTTCTATAAGAGTTGAATATTTTGAGATTCCTATGGACTATGCAATGACACAATCTGTGGGTACACTTGAAAAACACCAAACTTTGATTATTCTGTAACTGAAATATCAATCTAAACTAACTAGAGCAACAAGTTCAGCTTAAGTTCAGTGGGTGTTCTAAACACCAAACTTTGATTATTCTGTAACTTAAAAACACCAAACATAATCAGTTCATGTCCTTTTTGTTTTAAGTTTTTTTTTCAACCATAGCTGTCTCTGGTACTGCTCTGAACATATATGTGCAGTGGGTGTTTGGTTATTGTTGCCTACTAATGTATTCTTCAACAATCATGGTGAATATGACAATGAAAACAAACACGTGTAAGCAAATTCAGAGAGCATTCCTCAACAGAAATGTAGAGAGATTTTAGAGTTTCAGAATAAAAACAGTGTGGGAGGGGAGGAGGAGGGGGCTTACCTGGGGCACAGTATAGTTGTTCACGCCGGGGCCTTGGTCCTGGATGGTGTCGAGGAAGACGACGCGGGCGATTGTCCTAGACAGTGCGACGGCCTCCGTCCTCCTCTCTCACTGCAACGGCGCGGGCGAGGTCCCTCCTCCTCTCTCACTGCAACGGCGCGGGCGATGGTGTCGAGGAAGACGGCACGGACGGCTCCCCCTCCTCCTCCTCTACTCCTCCCCCTCGGGCAGATGTGAGGGGCGGTGGGTGACTAGGGCTAGGGCCAACAAGGAGGGGACGGTGGCGGCGATGCGGGTAGCGGTGGCTAGGGCGTGCGGGTAGCGGTGCTAGACGGGAGGGGACTGTGGCGGCGATCGGAGATATTGAAGAAAGGGGATCGCAAGAGAAAGGGAAGAAGAAGGAACGGCCGGGTGCCCCAGGTCGATCTATATCAGCTATACCCGTGACGCACCGCGGCTAGGTGCGCCGCGGATTAGATAGCCGTGACGCACAACCGAAAGGTGCGCCGCGCATTAGATAGCCGCGACGGACCTCACTGACGTGCGCCACGCATTACTAAACCGTGGCGCACAACGGCGCGGTGCGCCATGCCTATTCGCAACATAGGTTCAAAAGAAAGGGTTGCCTCTCAATATCACAACTGCTTCATTATCCCACTAGTTGATACTGTGATGTGCCCCAGCACCTGGGTTCGAATCCCCCACACCCCATTTTTTGAATAGTTTTGGAAAACACAATATAAATCAACATAAATTCATATAAATCAATATAAATTTCAAAATAAAATCTCAGCTCATGTGTTGATTAATTTAAACATCATATCTTAGTGCATGCATATAAAATACATCATCATACATTGTCATCACTTCCTCGAATGCATGCAAACACACGACACATATATCGTTGTTCTTAGAGCTAGCGTTTTACAATTTTCTTTCCCTTCTTTGTCGCGGTTGAGTAATTCAGTCCCGGAACACCGTGACTTCTTCGGTGGAATGGGCGACCCGTAGGTAGCGTTGTCCTGCTTCTTCTTGTTGTGTATTTTGTTCCATCGTCATTGTCATCTTCCATTTTCGGGTCGCCGTACTGGTCAAAGTCTTGCTCGTTGGCTACTCCATCCATTCCGATGATGTGTTTTTGCCTCTCCGCACGACAACACGGCTAGGCCTTGTCGGGTCAGTAATGAAGAAGCATTGGTCCACTTTGTTAGCCAAGACCCATGGCTCATTTTTTGCGGTGACATTCGTGCCGGATTTGGCTTCAGGTATCACCATGGTGGTGAAATATTGTCCTTCTTTCCTGACGCTCTTTGCCCATGTGACACGGAACATTGGCACCTTCTCTCCCCAGTAGTCGAGTTCCCATATCTCGTCGATCCTACCATAGTATCTTTCCTTGACGTCACCTGTTAATGATTCCATCGTTACCCCGAGTTCTGGTATTCGCAGTTCCGGTCCTTATTTGCCGTGTAGAATGTGTAACCATTGATATCGTATGCCTGATATGTCATGAGGTTATGTGCGGGACCTTGTGACAATGTGAGTATGAGTTTTTCTTCTTCAGAATAAGGCGTCTCCGGTTGATCGGTCATAATATTCTCCCTGAACCACTGTGTGAAATGGATGTTGTGCTCTCTGATTATTTCTGCTTCGGTCCTATGTTGTCCCCGGTCACTGTAATACTTCGCGATTAGCAATTTGTGCTTTTCCAACCAAGGATCGACCACTGTTAGATGTTGTAGCGCGACTAGGTTTGCTCTGTCAAAGTCGTTGCGTCGGCCCTGAAAGTCGACATTCATTTCGCGCTGGCCCTCGCGGTGTCCCCATCCACCGAGCCTGCCAAAGTGCCTGTTTACGGGCAGACCAGGGTTCTCATCTTTGTCTAGAAAATTCGTGCAGAAAGAGATGCACTCCTCTGTCAGAAAGCCCTTGGCAATGCTTGCGTCTGGACGGGCCCTGTTGTGGACGTATCCTTTGATGGAACCATTCATCCTTTCGAACGCCATCATGGAGTGTAAAAACGGCGGCCCGAGCTGGATGATATCATCCACGACATGGACAAGGGGATGCACCATAATATCGAAGAATGCTGGCGGGAAGTATAGCTCAAGCTCGCATAGTATCACCACGATCTCTTCCTGTAGCCTTGCGAGTTTTTTCACGCCAATCGACGAGTTTTTACGCTAAGGAATATATTGAGAATCTGAGATTTAGTATTTGAAATTCCTCTACAAATGTTACTTTATTTATTTTATCACCTTCAGTATTTCAGATTCATCTACGGATGTTACTTCACTTATTTTATCAGATGTATTGCATTTATATTTTTATTTCTTAGGATCCAACCAATTTTGATTATAGATTATTCTTTCGTCACGTATAGTTGCAATATAATTTACCAGATTTTTCGTTTTGTAACCAATCCAGAATAAATCGGACTTCCTTACGCCACTTGGCGCAACGGATAATCTAGTTGATATAAATGGGGAGATCAGATATGCTTGCTCCGCAAATATGCCTAAAATCAAACAACTGGCCGGCATGATTATAGCTGGCTAAACGGGTCGTTCGTCACGGCCCAATAAGTGCCAAAAAAACATGGCATGTATACGGCATGGCTTATTCGTGTCGTGCTGGGCCAGCCCGTTGGCCAGTTTTCCAGGAGCGGCACGGCACTATAGCACGCTTATGACTCGTCGGGCCGATTTTAGGACCGGCAGCACGAATTTGGGCCGACACGTCTGGCACGAGTGAGGGCGGGAAATTCGTTTTTTGGACCGGGAGTGGGGGAGCGGGAGGCCAGAATTTTCTTTGTTAAGGGGTAATTACGTGGACGCTTAGCCCATTTTAAGTACGATTTGTCTTAATTTAGAGTTATTTTGTCATATTTAACCGTTAGGTGCTAATTTAGTCCGAAAATTTGCATGTCGTGCCATGTCGGGCTCGTGACATGCCGCGTGCCAGCCCACGTGATTCAAATCTAGAAGCGGCCCGGGCACTAGCGGACTCGTTCCGTGCCGCGGCCCATTTAAATCGTGCCGTGTCGTGGCCGTGCTGGAACAAATAAGTCGTGCTTCTGGCCCGCCAAAAGGGCCCGGCCCGTTTGGCCAGCTATAGGCATGATTCGTCAGATATGTCTTGTGCTGTTGCCGTCTCTGAATTTTTTCGCATTTTTCTCTCTGACCGAAAACTTTGATGAATCACTTGCGTTGTTGTCGTCTCTGAATAATTGTCACTCTCTGTCGACTATTCGACTCTCCCTCGTGACTTGCTTCATTCGGGTCCCCGGACGATGAAACCTGCGGAGCACTCTGTTTCGCTCGCAGCATCCGCGAAGCACCCCTACCCAAAAGATTCAAGCTCAGCACGGAGGTGACAAAATACGACGGCTCACTCGAGCCCTCCCAGTGGTTAAGCGACTACCTCACGGCAGTAAAATGCCAATGTGGGAACAAGAACACGGCCATGCAATACCTCAATTTGCATCTTACAGGCGCGGCCCGTAGTTGGCTGGAGAGAAGACCCAAATCTTGCTACGCATCGTGGGACGATCTACACCGCGATTTCTGCAAAAATTTCCAGTCGACTTACAAGAGGCCAGCCACAATCGAAGAGTTACGAGCGTGCAAACAGAAGAGTGGCGAGTCCACACGAGAATATATCCAGCGGTGGACCACACTCAGGAACACCGCAGGGACCATCTCGGAAGAAGTGGCGATTGAGGCCTTCGCCAAAGGGGTGAGAAGAACCGCATTTCGAGAAGAGCTAGGCAGAGCCGCGCCCAAAACCATTGGGGAGCTAATGATCATAGCCGAAAAATGGGCCAACGGAGAAGACGCGGTGCGCAATGAAAGAGCATCATCGCCCGCACACGAGGACGACCGCCACGGACGAAGAAAAAGAAGGAAATACTACGACCACGAAGATAGGGAGGAATTAGTGGCGGCAGAATTCACGCGAAATCGCGACTCTGGTCGCCGTGGAAGTCGCGAGTGGAAACCAAAAGCAGAAGAAAAATCCCCCGAGGAGGATCTTGATGCATACTGCTTGCTACACCTGTTTACAGATAAGCGCACGGGCAAAACTAAGGCAACACACCTTCTCAAGGATTGCCGAAAGTTTCATGACATCTCAGATGCTCTCGCAAGGAAAAGATTTGCATCCACCCAAAACTATCCGCCGCTGCCAGGAGGAGGACAACAATTCCAGCCGCCACCACCACCACCTCCACCAGCAAATCCAAACATGGCGCTAGCCGCACTACCTGCGCCACCACCACAAAACAATGGACCCAATGCATACCCAAACCCGGCAGGACAACTCGCGATGATACAGAAGGTATGCCCCTCTCGCAGAGCTCAAAAGACTAACACGAGGCAATTGTGCATGGCAGTGCAGACACCACCGACAAAGACCGAGTACCTGAAAATGGCGGATCAGCCAATCACGTTCTCGATGAAAGACCATCCGTCACGAGTCTATCGACCAGGACACGCCGCCCTCGTCATCCAAGCTCAAATTGGTAATTATGACCTGGCCCGCGTATTCATGGACGGTGGCAGTGGCCTTAACATCATCTACGCGGACACACTCCGTCGAATGAACAAGAACTTGGACGGCCTAACGGAAGCAGAAACATCCTTCCACGGGATAGTTCCGGGCAAAGCAATCCGTCCACTCGGAACAATCAACTTAGAAGTCGTATTGGGCTCTCCAAGCAACTACAGAAGGGAATTCCTGGACTTCGAAGTCGTCGACTGGCCCTCACAGTACCACGCCATTCTTGGTCGAACAGCGTTCGCCAGATTCATGGCCGTACCACATTACGCGTATTTGAAGCTCAAGCTACCCGGCGAATACGGTGTGATCACCATCGACGGAGACTTCCAGAAATCGGACAAGTGCGACATAGAATTTAATGAGATCGCAAAATCTTTCGGGATGCAAGAAGAACTTCAAGAGTTGGCAAAAACCACGGATCACTCCGTTATGCCCCTCACGAAGAAACACACGCCTGAACTAGAATTCAGCGCCAACAGCGACACTCGCAAGCATCAAGTGCACCCGACGGATTCTGCAAAGACAGCGATGGTTTCAACAACCCTCTCGCCCGCATAGGAAGACGTGCTCGTCAAACTCCTCCGTGAGTACTGGGAGATTTTCGCCTGGCAGCCCTCAGATATGCCAGGAATACCCAGGGAGTTTGCCGAGCACTCACTCGAAGTTTTTCCTGACGCTAAACCCATCAAACAGACGACTCGACGATTTTCAGAACCCAAACAGAAGGCGCTTGGAGAAGAAGTAAACAGATTGCTAGCTGCAAACTTCATCAGGGAGATCAAGATATCCACCTGGCTAGCAAACCCGGTATTGGTCCCCAAAAAGAACACGGATATCCTCCGGGTGTGCATCGACTACACGTCGTTAAATAAGCACTGCCCCAAGGACAATTTTGCTCTACCACGAATCGACCAGATCGTGGACTCTACGGCAGGCTGCCAACGCCTCTCCTTCCTGGACGCCTATTCGGGATATAATCAGATCCGAATGAAAAAGGAAGACGAAGAGAAGACGGCATTCATCACACCCCACGATGTCTACTGCTACACGACAATGCCCTTCGGGCTGAAGAACGCAGGCGCAACATATCAGCGCTGCATGCAAAGATGCCTCGCCAATCTCATTGGCAAAAACGTACAGGTGTACGTTGACGACATTGTCATCAAAACTCGAGTAGAGGAAACACTCCTCGAGGACATCAGAGAAACATTCGACGCCCTTAATGCATATCAGATCAAGCTCAATCCGACCAAATGCGTTTTCGGCGTCCCTGCAGGAAAACTACTCGGGTACCTGGTATCCGCCAGAGGCATTGAAGCCAACCCGGAGAAAATAAATACCATCTGACTATGAAGGAGCCAACCAATACGCGGAGTCCAGCAGCTCGCAGGACGACTAGCCGCCCTAAGCAGGTTCATCGCACGATTGGGAGAGCAAGCGTTACCCTTCTACAAATTACTGAAGAAGACGGACAAATTCGAGTGGACCCCGCTAAACAAGCGTTCGCAGACTTGAAGCGATCGTTGCAAAGCAGGCGCGTCCTTACAACACCGCAAGAAAGGGAGCCACTTTTCCTATACCTAGCCACTACAAACCAGGTCATCAGCACAGCAATCGTGGTCGAACGACCTGAAGACGGCAAAGCATACAGAGTCCAACGACCAATATATTACATCAGCGAAGTGCTCTCGCCATGCAAGCAACGATACCCTCATTATCAGAAGCTGGCATATGGAGTTGTTCTCACGGCCCGAAAGCTCAAACATTATTTCCAGGAACATGCCATCACAGTGGTTAATGATGCGTCACTCGGGACAATCATGAACAACCCTATGGCATCCGGAAGAATCGCAAAATGGAGCATCGAGTTGGGCGCCTGGGACATCACCTATGCAGGACGAAACGCAGTCAAATCTCAAGTACTCGTGGAATTCCTCAGCGAATGGACAGAGCTACAAACGCCCGGACCACCTGAGTACACGAGCAATTGGATAATGTACTTCGATGGATCCAAGAGAAACAAAGGAGCAGGAGCTGGAATCGTTCTTATTTCACCTCGGGGAGACAAGCTGCAATACGTCCTGCGACTGGACTTTCCACCAGATGATCCAGCATCGAACAACGACGCAGAATATGAAGCCCTGTTGCACGGGATGAAGATGGCAAACGCCTGTGGTGCTACCCGATTAATGATCTACGGTGATTCCAATCTCATAGTGCAGCAGACGATGAAAGAATGCGACGCCATTGCTGAAAACATGGTCGCATATCGCGACATGTACAATCTACTCGAAGGAAGCTTTAAAGGATGCGAGCTGAGGCACATTGCAAGATCTAGCAACGAAGAAGCAGATAGACTGGCAAACATGGGTTCCACGAATACACCCATACCGCCAGGAATATACTTCGAACGGATGATCAAGCGATCGGTCAAAGTGAATAAAGCTACAGCAGCGCCAGAAACAGAGGTCAGCCCGCAGGTGGCGCTTATCGAGCTTATTCATAATATATCACGACAGGTCTTTCTGGTCGAGCCAGTCTGGACGCAGAAATATCTCGACTACCTGCTCAATAGACAGCTCCCGGCCGATCCACGTGAGGCTCGACAGATAATCAGGCGTAGCAAGTCCTTTCGAGTAGTCAATGGAGAATTATACAAGCAAAGCATCTCGGAAATACTTCAGCGATGCATCGCACCCGAAGATGGCAAGGAATTGCTCCAGGACATACACCAAGGAGATTGCGGACATCATGCTAGCTGGAAAACAATAATGGGAAAAGCTTTTCGAGCAGGATTTTACTGGCTAACAGCAGCCAGCGATGCAAAAATCCTGGTCGAACAATGCGACGCCTGCCAGCGATTCGCACCAAGGCCACACGCGCCTGCTACGGAATTACACATGATACCAATAGCCTGGCCCTTTGCACAATGGGGGCTAGACATGGTTGGGCCACTACGCAAGTCCACACCAGGTGGATACACACACTTGCTGGTCGCAGTCAACAAGTTTACCAAATGGATCGAGGCTATGCCAGTAACTTCGGCTAGCGCCCAATGCGCCGTCAAGTTTCTCGACTCCATTGTATGCAGATTTGGTGTGCCACATGACATCATTACAGACAATGGTACAAACTTCACAGCAAAGGAAACACAACAGTTCTGCGAGGAAAAAGGCATCAATTTCAAGTTTGCTTCCGTTGCTCACCCGCAAACGAACGGACAAGTCGAAAGATCCAACGGCTTAGTCTCGGCTGGCATCAAGAAGCGATTACTCGATCGTCTACACCCCGCTGCAGGACATTGGGCAGAAGAGCTACCCTCCGTACTCTGGAGCCTCCGCACAACTCCTAATCGATCGACAAAGTACACGCCATTCTTCATGGTATACGGGGCAGAAGCAGTCCTTCCCGAGGACGTTCGATTCAGCGCCCCACGAGTTGTCGCTTACAGCGAGGAAACTTCCAACAATGCACTCGCAGAAGATATGGATGCACTCGACGAAATGCGTGACATCGCACTCGCAAGATCCGCAGTATATCAGCAATCCTTGCGCAACTATCATAGTCGCCGCATACGCCACAGAGCATTCGCGGTTGGGGATCTGGTGCTGCGGCTCAAACAGAAGGAAGGACACAATCTCGAACCACCTTGGGAAGGACCCTTCATCATACACGAAGTCATCCCAGGTGGAGCCTACAGGCTAAAGAACCCAGAAACTGGAGGAATTTATTCCAATCCTTGGAATATCGCACACCTCCGCAAATTCTATCCCTAGATTACTTGTTATGACAACAAAATAAGACTATACTAGCCACTACTGTAGCTCGAAAACATGGCTTCTCAGTCATTGCAATAAAAACATGATTCCTTCATCATATTCAATCGAAGCTTCTCGTTCTTTACATGCTAAAAGTTACAGGTACACACCCCATGAAACACACGGGGGCTACACCTACAACTAAGCATCACAGAAAAATATCATACAAACAAGGTTGTACACCTTACAACAGTTTTTACAAACTATAAACAGATTACAGGATATTTACATCCGACAATCAATCAAAGCGATGAGCATTCTCAGTCGCTAACACTCTATCTACCTCTTCAGATGTCAATCGGATAATTTTCTCCGCTGCAGGACGTACAGCATCATAGTAAGGCGAGACATCGTCAATCGCATAATCTGGGCGCCTAGCTACGGAGTTAACATCTATCTCAGGATGCCATATCCGGACAAAAGTGAGAGCTACAACCGCGCCGCAAATCATCTGATTGCGCACGCACGCGCGAACTTCTCCTTCACGTCCAAACAGCCTGAGAAGATAGCTCCAGTCCTCGGGACCTCTTTTGAACGTGTAAAAAGCAGCATTCATCGCAACCAAGACCTCGTGAAAAGAACTCACGAGAATTCTCGCCTGGATGACTCGGAATTTCAAGGTGGCCATCACAAATCCTCGACTGCGATCAGACCAAAAGTTGTTCGCATGAGATTCTGAGCTGCTAGCCTCTTGATGAATGTGGTTTTCTACCCACTGCTTTTCTTCCCTGTCATCTGGATTAACGACTGAAAGAGCAAAAACATACTCAGTCAGCTAAGGAAACAAAAAAGGAAAAGGCACGGGGGCTGCACTACTTACAGAGCAAATCCCTCGCGACTGAAGCCAACTCATCCATCAGAAATTGCTCGCGCTCAGCCGCTAATTTCTGTTTGGATTTCGTCACATCGGCTACCCCGCGCAAAGCTTTTAGCTTACGCTCACCCTCCTGGACCTTATCACGAAGGCCCGCAAAAGTACCAACAGCGGCGACAAGTGGATTTACTGGAGTACCACGTCCACCCGACGTTTCCGCGGCAAACCCAGTAGCCTGGAAGAATACAAGGAAAGAAGTAAGATGCCCTACTCGAGTTATTTCTAGTCGCACATTTAACAAGCGCTCGGGGGCTACTCCCATCGGGAGTCAAACGCACATACAAGGGAATAAATTTCAAGACGAATTCTTCAATTAAAGACAACGAAGGTACGGGAATACATCCCAAGGTTCATTACAATCAAGGAGAAAAAAGAAAAACTATGAGGCTACATTGGTGCTCCCGCTAGCGGCAGTCGCCCCTCCTCGCGGTCGAGCAAAAATCTCAGACAGGTTCCGAGCAGGAATAGAGGCTTGCTCGCCAAAACGAGAGCGCCGTACCTTTTTGCCCGTGGAGGGGTCGACTGGAAGAGATGAGTAGGCCTCCTCCAAACCTTCGACTCCATGCGCCAACGCAAATTGAATGGCGGTCTTTGCACCAGACTCCGACTGAGCGACCGCGAAGGCATCCAGAAGATTGCCTTCTGAGAAGACCTTCAACAGATCATCTAGCGCGGGTGCAGGAGTGGTGTTAGCGATAAGGCGACCATGCAGTTGCACCTGCACTTGAGTGGCATCGCTAATCAAGGAGAAAACTCCATCAGAGTGCCTCTTAAGCTGGGCAAGTGTGTCGGTCAGCACATCTACCCGCTGGAGCCCAGGGATCGCTAGAGGGACATCCAGAAGACCTATAAAAGAAGAAAAATAACGCTTAGCAAAGTTCAGCAAAATAAAGGATCAAAGTCACAAGAGTACAAGACACTTACCCGCGAAACGCTCAGCAAGGGGACGGAGGAACGCGACAACATCGTTATCGGCCTTACTGTCAGCTTCCTCTAACTCCTTCAAGGCCTTCCGTGCATCCGCAAGCTGTCAGCTAAAATCTTCCGATTGCATGCGGGAAGCCTCCAGCTCTTGTCGGATGGCCGTCAGCTCGGCCTCCCGAGCGGTTACCTACTCGGAGAGTTTGACCTTTTCGGACTCCGAGAGTTCAAGTCGAGCTGCAAAGAAATACTTATCAAAAATCAAGAATGGACGGAATACTGAAGACAAGGAGATGATAAAACCTACCCTTGAGAAGGTCGTTCTCTGTCTGCAGTCGGCTGCGGTCCATTCGAAGTGACTCGCAATCCGACTCGACAATGATACGGCGACCAATCGCCGCAAGAGAATCAACAAGCGACTGCGAAAGCACGAAGAGAGAAGAGTTAAAAGGATTAAATTTGAGCCTGTACCCGATTATTCACAATCGACTACAGCCTCGGGGGCTACTCCCATCGGGAGCACTGCCGTGCACCCGATAAGAATGAAATCATGAAGAAGAAGTAAACCAGACTTTGAGCCTGTAGCCGACCGCATGCGGTCGACTACAGCCTCGGGGGCTACTCCCATCGGGAGCACTGTCGTGCACCCGATAAAAATTTGAAGACAGAAGACGAAGTTTTACCTGGCCGGTGGCACGAAAGAGCGGATCCGCGGAGCTGTCCGTCATTTCCTTAGAAGCTGAAGTCCTGGCGGCAAAGCTGGGGGCTTCACGTTTCGCAGTCGCAGCTTTGGGGGCTGCTTTGGGAGAGTTTTGGACGGTACCCGCAGTGGGAGTTTCATCCGCATCCCTTGCCTTGTTCCTCTTTTCGGGAGGAACGGCAGAAGCGTACCTGCGAGGACTAATAGTCTGCAGTCTGCAACAAAAGATAGAAGCATCAGGATGAAAGCTCAAAGAATGTTCGACCACGAACAAGGAAAAAGGCTTACTCGTCATCTTCGTCCTCATCCAACAAGTCCGCGTTCCAAGCGGTGTTCATCACTGGAAACGAAGGCGAAGGGGCGAGTGAACGAAGTGGAGTCACAAGGACGGGGGCCTGACTGGGCGATGCTTCCAAGGAATTGTCCTTGGAAGTAGCCTCTTCATTATCCACCCGACGACGTTTGGGGGGGACACCATTCGAGTCTTCCACGTCATCCGAAGAATCACGCTCAGTACTCGACGAAGCGTTGGCAACACTGGTGTCAACCGCACTATCCTGGTGACTCGACGGTAGCTCTGAAGCCTCCTCTCCCGTAATTGGCGGGTAGCAATCTGCCATAGCCAAGCTCTACAAAGACAGAGAAGATGGGAAAAAACTTATCGGCTAGGACTCAGAACAAAAAGGGAACAACTCAAAGACAAGAAAGAAGAAACTAACCTCGGCTGGAGGAGGATTTGAAGCGGCAACGGCTTCGACTGAACAATCGGGGAATTTCTCCCCCACCTTCAGTCGAGTGATACCTGCGATTTTCTTCTCGAATTCCACATTTGAAAGTTCCTCGCGGCTTCCTCGGCTGGGGTCCTCTGAGCCTTGATACTCCCACATAGCGGAGGGCCTTTGCTGAAGAGGCTGGATCCTGCGCTTCAAGAAGATGCTCGCCAAATGCATCCCGTTGAGCACGACTCCCGCAGTCTGATCCCGGAGAGCAGCTACTCTTGCGAGTAAGGGCGCGACGGTCTGATTTTCCTCGGCTGACATCCTGTGCCCCCAGGACTTTCGCCTCGTCAGAACAGCGAACGGGTGGAACTCTACGATCCCACCCGAGCTGTTGTCGATGACGTAGAACCACCTCTTCCGCCAGCTTTGGGCGGAGTCGACAAAATGCATGTTGAACTAGCTGCCTTCTTGTCGGGCTTGGATCCCGAAGCCCCAGTGTGAAGCGGTTCGCCGAGCTCAGATTCCACCCCGATCTCTCGCGGAAGATCCGGACTTTGAAAAGTGCCTTCCAGAGCGCCCAGTGTGGGCGAATGCCGAGAAAGCACTCGCAGAACACGATGAAGCACGATATGTGCTGCACCGCGTTCGGAGGAAGATCGTGAAGCTGTATGCCATAGACATACAGCAACCCGAGGAAGAAAGGGTGGAGAGGAAAGGAAAGACCCCGAGACACGTGGTCCACGAAGACCACGCGCTCGTTCGATTGCGGGTTAGGTACCTCCTCCTTCTTTCCGAGGCGAACCCGCTTCTCCGTCTCCGCCGGCAGCAACCCCTCCCGCTGCATCTCCTTGATGCTCTTCGCGGTGGTGTTGGGAGCGCCAGTTGCCAGCACGGGGCATAGGTTGCGCAGAGGGTTCCCCGGACGCGGAAGCGACAGCACCACGCCTTTTTCCGCCAGCCATTGCTTGCAGCACGAGCTCGAGCGCGAGGAGGAAGGAGATGGGCGCGAGGAAGAAGATGAAGGCAAGGAGCTGGGAAAGTTTCACCGTTGCGCTAAGACCCGTACTTATACACGGAGCGAGACGATCTCAGCCGTACGATGCGCTACGTGGCGCTTATCACGGCTGCCACGCGTGAAGATGAAACGAAGCGGCGGCCAGCGCTGTTTTCGTGCCACGATCTTAACAGAAGATCGTGCGCATTTACTGCGCGTCTCGCGTAAAAACCGGGAACGACGTCTCGTTTCCCGGTCAAAAAGCTGACCAGTTTGGGCCACCATGCTGCCACTCTGTCACGTCCCATCGGGAGAAGAGGAGTGCGCCATGACGTCATGGCATACGTCATTCAAAATCAAGATCTTTCGATTGGAAGCTCAAACGCGAAAGTATCTTCGTACGAACAACAATTCCTTCGGATAAAAGCAACTTTTCCGTGAACAATTCATGAAGCAAAACCTCTTCGAACGAGAGAAAAATACCCTATACACGAAAACTCTTTCGTATGGGCACAGCATTCCGAACATGAAAACTCTTTCATATGGACTTAGCTTTTCTTCCAGCACGAAATTTCTTCCGTATAGAACTCAAACAAATCGATCGGGTAGGAAGAACCTACATCTCTTACACATGATAAATTTACATCATAAAAACCTGGATTGTTCGGCCGACTAGGCACATCCGGATGCCATATTCTTCGAATATGAAGGTAAGACCCGAAAAGATCTCTCTTTTGGGCCTAGAATCGCACTCGAAAGCTGCGTCCTCCGGAAATTCCGTGTCAACAACACGAAGAAAAATCCTAGCGGACGCGCCGGGTACCCCCATAGGTTAAGTTCGATTTGATAAGTCCACAACGGCCCAGTCGCAACGATCACCTCATCGGGTTCGAGTCGGAGGTCTCGAATCTGAGTAGGCCAGGAATGTTTTTGCCCTAGTCGCAATTAATTGGCCCTGATCTCTCGGGAGAGCCAAGCTACTGTGCCACATCCTTCTGTGAAAAAAGCCGTACAAACATGCGCTTATGTTGCTCGATACGCGAGCATGATGACTCATGATACAGGGAACACACCCTTTAGAAAACAATAACAGTCGAGCTGGTCCTCCAAACGAAGATCAAGAAAGGTTTGACCGTCTACTCGACTGGAAAAATCTCAATCGAGCAGACGCTCGGGGGCTACTGACGAAGATATGGATTCTGGACCCTGCGGGTAAGGACACCCCCTCTCAGGCCCAAGGCCAAGGCCTAAGAAGAGGTGCCCTTGGAGTACTCCAGAAGGCCCACGTGAAGCCCATCCGCACTAACTTGCGGGTTAAGCTAGGAAACTTGTAAACCGACCTAACTAGAGTTCGAGTCCTCTCCGAGTAAAACTCGAGACCTGGCCACCTATATAAAGGCCAGGAGAGCCTCCCAGGAAAGGACTAAGCAATTACCGCACGACCCTAAAGCCTTGAACTCGAGATCTACTCTCGATTTGAGCACTCTATTGTAACCGATCTAATCTTCAATACAGATCGACAAGAGGCAGGAGTAAGGGTTTTACCTCTACGAGGGCCCCGAACCTGGGTAAATCTCGCCCCCTGTCTAGCCGACGATTCCACCAGCGCTCATGAATTCTCCTAGTCGAAACCCGATAGGGTCACCTAAGGGATTTGTAGAGTTAGAGATTCGACAGACCTAATTTTAAGGTCCCTCTGTTTCGGTGCCAATGGGTCAAGATGACAGGAGTAAAGGTAGACCAGTAGTACGGAATGACAATAGTGGATCACAACAATCTTGGGTACAGAAACGAACCATTCGTCCTAGCCAAAGACGTGGCTCAAGTTTTCTATGTGAAGGACATGTCTACCCATCCGAGGAAAAGAAAAGATAAGAATTCGAGTACATCATGCAATGAGCCGAAGCGCCACATAGTTCTTTCAGGGAAAAGAAACATCGTGGGAGTGGAGGACAAGACAGACATGTCAGAACATTATAATAACTTTGAAGAAATTCCGCCCTTCAGAGTGAAAACTGACCCAAGCATCGGGTTAAATAATGAAGATGATACATGGCTACGACAGAAAAGTAAAAAATGGCGACACTAGTTGGGGATAACGTATTAAACTTTCATGGTTCATGTAATATTGCTAGACTTCTGTATAATAATGTATCAAACATTCATGGCTCATGTATTTGGATTAGTCCACCTCTTTTTTCCACATGTTTTGTATCAAGTGCACTGTCGGGAGTATGCAGGGGAATCTGAATGCTTTGTATATGGTTCATGAACTGGAGGATTTTTAGATATATAGAACGAAACACGCGGTTTCTCTTTCATACAGCCCGACTGCGGTTCCTGATCAAGTGCCCGCCTATCAAATGCACCGTCGGGCGTAAGAAGGGGAATCTGAATGGTTTGTATACGGTCGATGCACTGGAGGATTTGTAGATATATAGAATAAAACACACGGTTTCTCCTTCATACAGCCTGACTGTGGCTCCTGATCAAGAGCCCGCATATCAAATGCACCGTCGGGCGTATGAAGGGGAATCTTAATGCTTTATATACGGTCGATGAACTGGAGGATTTGTAGATATATAGAACAAAACACACGGTTGTTCCTTCATACAGCCCGACTGTGGCTCCTGATCAAGTGCCCGCATATCAAATGCAACGTCGGGCGTATGAAGGGGAATCTGAATGCTTTGTATGGAAGATGGCTCCTGATCAAGTGCCTGCATATCTAATTGGTCCAAATGAAACCCTAACCATTTAGTTCCGGTTGGTAAAACAGGCGGGGACTAAAGGGTCAGTTTCTTCTCACTATATATATGTATGCATCGCCACCATGGGCATAACACATCAAAACTCATATCTGCAACCTCATCACTACTCTCCCTCATGGCTTATACCATACCCACTCTAACCTACCCGCAGGCTGAGGCGCTTTCCGCCTCGAACTACCCCAACCCGCCCGGCTACGGTGTCCCCGCCGGTTGGATGCTGAGCGCCGGAGGAGTGCTGGTCCCTTCTGTTACTCAAGGTGTGGCGCGTCGGGAGGCCATCACGAACCACTACTACGACAAGCTCAAGCCGGGGCAGCGGAGGGAGCCCCGTTGGAATGCCGATTACCGCCCTACTTGGGACGCCTTCTTCATTAATAGGCGTGAGAGGGCGCTCGCCAGGTACGAGGAGAACGGCCCGCCTCCTTCGAACTTCAACGAGTGTGGTCGTCAGCTGTGGTGGGGCGGAGGACGGACTATTTAGAGCGTCATGAACTACATCAGGACCGATGATAACGCCCTCCTGCGCTACCCTCATGCCCAGTACAAGCGTCCTGATCCTCCCCGAGTACCGTCCGACGATAGTGATGACGACGGCGACGACGACTAGGAGTCAGAGTACTATAGGCCTAGGCAGGAGTATGACTAGCAGATCAGATCCACTCTTTCCATTATGTACTTCCTTGTTTATCTTGATCTATGCTCTCCGTTTAGGTTTAGATCCACTCTTGCCATTATGTAATGCATTGTTTATCTATCTAGATGTACCGGCCTCCTCCCTAATGGTAGCTCTATATTTTGGTTTCGGTGCAAATGACAGGTGTTATAGACAAAAACCATTTATGTCGGGGCTAGAACAAAAAACACCAAAATGATCGAAAGAACTTGTATCAAACCTTTTACGTCGGAGATAGAACAAAACAATCGGTATCACCGTCATACAGCCCAACTGCGACTCGTGAGTCCATATATGTATATCAAATGCACGGTTGGACGTATGATGGCGAGTCCGAATGATTTGTATTCGGTCGAAGAACAGAAAGATGTATGCAGGAAATACGAGAGGTGGACTATATATAGGGGTGTGTGCCTCATAAAGTTATCGAGCGTCTGAATCCCACCAATCAGGAAGAATCACGTGTGTTTCTTTCTAGGTCTTCTGAGTCGTTGGATCAGCGGTGTGTTTCTTTCTAGCTCTTGTGAGGCGTTGGATCAGTGGTTCCGCGCGTAGTGGTGTCGAATATGCATCTCAACAAGTCCCTTGGGTGAACCCATAGGGTTTTTATTAGGAGAACGTGTAGGCGCTGGTGACAATCGTCGGCTAACAGGGGGCACGATTTACCCAGTTTCGGGGCCCTCGTAGAGGTTAAACCCTTACTCCTGCTTCTATCGATCTGTATTAGCAATAGATCGGTTAAAGTGTGTGTGTGTGTGGGGGGGGGGGTGCTCGAGTCGAGAGTAGGATCTCAATCTCAAGGCTTTGGTGGTCCGGTGTTTCTTGGTCCCCCTCCTCGTGGTTCTCCTGGCCTTATATAGGTGCCCAGGTCTCAAACCGTATCCGGGGGGGGGGGTTACAAACCCTAACCTAAAGTTGGTTACAAGTTTCCTTTCTTGACCCGCATGGCCTTGTGGGTGGGACTTGATAGGGCCTTCTAGAACTTTCCATGGCGTCTCCCTTCGGGCTTAGGTCTTGGGCCTTGGACCGGGTAGACTCACCGGATAGGTCCGGGATTCATCCCCTCGTCAGTAGCCCCCGAGCGTTTACTCGATTGAGAATTTGTCGGGTAGACGCTCAAAGTTCATCTTGATTTCATTCGATTGGTTGCCTCAACCGTTTGACTTTTATAGGGCGCATACCCTGTGCGCGATGCTCTTCTTGTACTCGAGCATCGAGCGATGAATGTGCCTGTGTTTTGGCTGTTTTCGCAGAAGGGTGCGGCTTAGTTTCTTGGCTCTCCCAAATGCTCGGGGTCCAATTAATTGCATCTAGGGCAAAAACAGTTCTGGCTTACGCATAATCGAGACCTCCGTCTCGAATCCGGTGAGGTGATCATTGCGACTGAGCCGTGGAGGACTTACCGAGTCGAACTTAACCTATTGGGGTACCCGGCGCGTCCGCTAGGATTTTTCTTCGTGTTGTTGACACGGAAATTTACCGAAGGACGCAGCTTGAGTGTAATTCCAGGCCCATCAGAGAGATCTTTTGGGTTTTACCTTCGTATTCGAGAGAATACGACATTCGGATGTGCCTAGTCGGCTGAACAATCCAGGGTAGGGATTTGTAAATACATCGTGTGACAGAGTGGCAGGAGTTGCACACTCGCAAATATTATCTTGAGATTTTTCGAATGAAGAGATTTCCCTTCTTGTTGTACTTATGCAAAGAGATTTTTGCACTTGAAATTTTTTGTCCATACGAAAGAGTTTTCGTGTCTGAAAGCCTTGTTGTACTTGTACGAAAGAGATTTCGCGTGTGATTAGCTATGCGAAAGAGTTTCCGCGTCTTGATATGCCCATACGAAATAAATTTCATGTTTAGGGATTTTATGCAAAAGAGTTTTTGCATCTTGACATGCCCATACGAAAGAATTTTTCGTGTATGGGAGCTTATACGAAATAGTTTTCGCGCCTTGATGTGCCCATACGAAAGAATTTTTCGTGTGAGGGAGCTTATGCGAAATAGTTTTCGCGCCTTGATGTGCCCATACGAAAGAAATTTCGTGTCAGGGAGCTTACGCGAGAGAATTTCTGAGCATTGATGAGGTATGCAATGATGTCATTGCATACTTGCCCGTTCTGACTCCTCCCGATGGGACGTGACGGGCCAGAGCAGAGCGTGATGGCCCACCTTGTCAGCTTTTGACTGGAAATGAGATGTCGTTTCCGGGTTTCCCGCAAGCCACGCGTTGTAAATGCGCACGATCTGCTGTAAAGATCATGGTAGAGGCAACTGTTCACCGCCGCCTTGTTTCCACTTCCCGCGTGGCAGCCGCGATGGGCGCCACATTGCCAGATCTACGGTTCAGATTGGCCTGGTCCATGTATAAGTAGCCGTCCTTAGGCAAAAGATAAATTTCCTGGCAATTTGCTCTCTTTCTTCCTCCTCGCGCACACCTCCTGTTCTGCAAGTAATGAATAGCTCCCATGGCTGGAGGGAAGAAGCGCAGCGCTGCCGTGTCGTCATCGAAGGAGGCTGGAGACGCCTCGGCGCCACCCTCCATGAGAACGGGCGACTGGCGCTCCGCCAGCACCACCAGGCAGAGCATCAATGAGATGCTACGGGAGGGGCTGCTGGCTCCCGACGACGACAAGCGCATTCGCCTGCCCAAGAAAGAATAGGTACCCAATCCTCGTGCCAACGAGCGTGTGATCTTCACAGAAAACGTCTCTTGCGGCCTGTCTCTTCCTCTAAATCCCTTTCTGCTCGGATTGTTGTATGTCTATGGCATACAGCTCCATGATTTGCCTCCAAACGCGATTCAGCACATATCGTGCTTTATCGTGCTTTGCGAGTGCTATCTAGGCATACGCCCGCATTGGGGCCTCTGGAAGGCCCTGTTCAAGGTGCGGATCTTCCGGGAGAGGTCGCGACTAGGAGAGCAGCTGGGAGAGCCACTTCGCACCAGCGGCTTCGGGATCCAGACGAGGACGGATATCCCCTACCTGGAGATGCACTTCGTCGTCTCCGCACAAGGATGGCAGAAGAAGTGGTTCTACATCATCGACAACAACGCGAGTGGGGCTCTTGAGCTCATAAGCTCACTGCTAAAGACAGCAAGGTCGTCTCCTCGCTACTCATGAAAGTAGGGAACTTCCGCGACCAGGTGATGGGGGTTCCGTTGAACGGTTTGCACCTGGCGAGTGTATTTCTTTGGCGAAGGATCCATCCCCTACAAGAGAGGCCGTCGACCATGTGGGAGTACCAAGGCACCCAAGATCCGAGCCCCGTCTGTGAAGACATTCTTTCGAATGCTGAATTCGAGAAGAAGATCGCGGCCATCACCAAGCTAAAGAAGGGAGAGGCGTTCTCAGCATGTTCTCTTAAGCCGTTCGAGGATTCGAAACCTCCTCCAGCCGAGGTAATTTTGTGGTTGTTCTTTCCTTTGTTTCTTGTAGTCTGAATTTCTACCGAGTGAGAATTTGTTCTTCTCTTCTATCTTTATATCTATAGAGCTTGAGCGTGGAGACATGCTACCCGCCCGTTACTGCAGAAGAGGCGTGATACCTTCTCGTGAGTAACGTGGACGTTCCTCTCGAGACCAGCGTTCCTGAAGCCGACTCGAGCTCTGAGCACGAGTTCATGGACGATGAAGAAGAGTCGGATAGCGAGCATCTCCAGCGCCGCAAGCCTGAAGAATACAAATCCACCTCCAAGGGCAGTTCCTTGGATGACGAGTCTCTTAAGGCGACTGAGCCTCTTCAGGTGCCTCCTCTTAATGTGCTTCCTCGCCTGGGCCAGAAGCCGAAGGTTTCCACCGCCTGGAATGTGGACATTCTGGACGACGATGATGATGACGAGTAAGTTTTTCCTGCGTGCTATTCTTTAGTCGCGAATATTTTCCTTGTTCTATGTCTTTGTTTGACTTTTCCTTCCATAGCAGCCTTCAAACCATCAGCCTGGGTTGGATGGCTTCGCGGGAGGGGCTTCGGCGAATAGAGAAGTTTCGGGCAGCTCGGCGGACCCTCTGTCTATCACCCAAGGCCAGGAAAATTATCGCTTCTTCTCGTATCTACTGCTTCGTTTGATCGTAATATACTCGATGAGCGTAGCCCTCGAGGCTATACTCGACTGTGTACACTCGTGTATAGGCTTAAGAGATCTTGTCCCTAAGTTGAATTTTGTCATGTGCTTTTGCAGACTCTTTCTTGACTCCCTTGCTGCTATCAATCGTCGAGTGCTCTCGGCTCAGGCGGATTGCGCTTCCCTACGGGTGGATCGCAATCGGCTCGTCGAGGATGGCTGCTCCCTTCTAGGTAAGCTAATTCACCCTGTTTTACGGATTCTGTTGATCGCGAGAGTTGCCTTCGCTGTATTTGTCACTTGTAGAGGAAGTTACCCGTCTGAAGTCGAGAAAGCCGAAGCCATTGCTCGGGTGCAAACCCTTGAGGCAGAGCTGGAATCCTCCCGAAAGGAGTTGGAATCCACCCGCAAACATTCGGCTGATCTTGAGGGGAGCTTCTCGAAGGCTCAAGACGCGCTGAAGCAGTTGGAGGAGGCAGGTGCCAAGCATGACAGCGACCTTGTCAGCCTTATCCGTCCTCTAGCCCAGAAGTTTGCGGGTAAGTTTAGCTTTATTGTTCTTCTACTGCAATTCGAATATTATGTCGCTGTCCCGGAGTTTTATATTGTCTTTGCTGTAGATGCCCTTGGGGTCGGACTGGTGCTGCCTGGGAGTCAGCGGCTGGACGCCCTTACGGACTCTTGCACCCAACTCCAAGAACACGCGAGTAGGTCTGCTCCCTCGTTGGTGAGGCCACCCGAGTGTTGAAGCAGTTCCACTAGCGCCTACTGGTGGATGCGCCGGTTACGCCTACGGTGAGCGGCCTTCTGAAGGTATTCTTGGACGATGAAAATCTCCTCCAGGCGTATTCAGTCGCTCAGCCTGAGTGCGGGGCCAGAACGGCTATCCAATTTGCACTGGCGCACGGAGTCTCGGATGACCTGGAGAAGGTGTACTCGAGCCTCCCCTACGACTCCTTAGGAAAAAAGGTAGCGCTTCGTCCCTTTGGCGCTAAGGCTGAAGTCCTCGCCAAGAAGCTCTCTGAAGTGCTTGCTCGTGCCGGTCGCAACGGGCAGCCTACTGCGAGTGGCACCACTTCTGCAGCCCTTTAATTGGGCTAGTTTAAGTTTTTCTTTTGCTTACACTGTAATAAACCTTGGGATGTATTCCCGTATTTTCGTAATCGAAGTGTTTCTTGGAATCTTCAGTGTCTGACTGTTGCGTTTTACTGTTATGTGCTCCCGATGGGAGTAGCCCCCGAGCACCCGATAGATGGGTGGTGTGTTTCTCGAGTGGGGTCTTGTTGTTTTCCTGAACTTGCCTTGTTTCTTTTCAGGTACTGATCCCAGCGCAGAGTCTTCGAGTGGGTCTGCTGTGCAAGTGAATTTCCTTGTTGCTGCCGCCATCACGTTCGCCTCACTCTGTGACCGTCTTGCGGATGGTGAGCGCAAACTGAAGCCTCTGCGGGGATTGGCTGATGTGGCCAAGTCAAAGCAGCAACTTGCGGCTGAGCGCGAGCAGTTTGTGATGGAAGAGTTGGCTGCCGTTGCAAAAGACATGCTTTGTAAGCTTGCGAGCCCCCTAGCACTTTGCTGCTTGCTTCCTTTTTTATTTTCACTTGTTTGCTGAATTTGCAGTTGTTGAGCCTGACGGACCTTGTGAAACCCACTAGGTGGATAATCATATTGTCCATGAAGCGGGTAACTCGAAGCCGCATGCGAACAATTTCTGGTCTGACCGCACTCGAGGCTTTATTTTGGCCACCTTGAAGTATCGGGCGAGCCAGATGAAGGTGCTTGTCGAGTCCTATCGCGTGGCTCTTTCTTCTATGCACCGGACGTTCTATCCATTGGGTACCGTTCCAGAAGGGTTGAGCGCTTTGCTAAGGATATTTGGTCGAGTAGGAGAAGTTCGGGAATGCGTCCGCCAGCAACTTATTTGTGGAGCTCAAGTAGTGCTTGCCTTTGTTCGGGTGTGGCATCCGGAGATCAATTTTGGCTTGGTGGCGCGGCTTTCCGACTCTCCAATTGATTTTTCTCCTCATTATGCTGTCGTCCAGCCTGGAGCAGAGCAGATTATTCGACCGACTTCCAAGGAGATTGATCAGATGCTCGCGGAAACGACTGCTCGTTGGCAGATGTAATCGTAGTATGTAGATATCTTGTATTTTGTTGTAAGGTCTTTGAAGGCGTAAGCCTTGTAACCCTATATAGCTTACTCGATATGTTTTAAGGTGTTTATAAGGTGTGAACCTTGTTGTACCTTGTGCTTGAAAAAAATGTGTTTATGCTAGTTAGGTGTAGCCCCCGTGTGGTTGGGGTGTATACCTGTTGTTTATAGCATGTACTAAATGGAAGATGCGGATAGCTATGGTTGAAGAACCATGTGTTTTATTGATATGGCTGAGAAGCCATGTGCTTGATCGAGCTACAGAGTGGCTAGTAGAGCCTTATTTCTTGCGAGTAGAAAATCCTAAGGGTAG